>ML787357.1:349114-390905 GCA_009831015.1 Picea engelmannii
CTGGTTTCCTGGTTATGCCTCTGTGTTTGAGACTTCTTGGTTTATAACAAACAGTTTCCTTTCTTATCCATCTTTGTTTCATCTTTTGCTGGAGGGTTCACAGTTGAAGGATTCACGTGGACTTAACAATCTTGTTGCGATAAGGGATTTGTTGTGGCATCATTGTTTTCTCTGGTATATGTGTTTGAATGTAAAAGGATTTTGCGTTTGAACGCACATCTTCTCTAGTCTGTGATGAACCTGATGTTCATCGTGGATCACTGCGCCTTCTTGCATAAGTCTTCTACCTACTCACCCTTTTACTACGACTCACTGTTTGAAGTTTATACAAGACCTCATTCGTTCACGCATGCCTAGTCTGGTTTCTGAGTTGAGATTGTGCTGTTTCGAGTTTCCCTCCATTTGATCAACCTTTAAAACAAACCGTGACATTAAATCTGATGGGCTTCGGGCTCTGCTCCTGCTAGCAATCCAGGAGTGACTTCCGAACGCCAACAGCTCGAAATATAAAATCTTGGATGAGAGATTCTTCCTTAAAAGACTCTTTTTTTTAGTTTTGATTTGGAACCTTAGGGAGTTGTACCCCTTTCTAAATTAGAATTGACCCTTTTATTTAACCTCAAATGAAATATTTTTTTAAACCTTTTAACTTGTTCTTAAATTAAAAAAGTCTTATTGTTTGAGATAAAAAAACCTTTCGAATATACTTTCACTATCCAAATTTATTTTTTGTAAGGGCCTTTAATTAATTATACTTTTTTCACTCTTTTCTTAAAGATTTAAATTTATTTATTTATATTTTTATTTTTTATGTTGGGAGGAATCAGCAACTAGTTGGGCACGTGCTCGCGTTACACGTGGCCGTGTTATCCAACTGCTACTACTATAACCTCCAAGTGTGCCCACAAGGCCCCATACGCAACACACATTGTAAGTCGGGGAGAGTTGAACTCGAAACCTCATGAAACTTCATTTTCATGGCACTTGCCAATTAAACTGCCCCAAAACTAAAAATTTAAATCTTGATACATATAAATTCTTGCTTTTATTTTATATAATCTATTATTTTAAAAAACCTTGGCTTATTGCCCAAATGTCACAATTCTCTAGCGATGGAATACGACCCACGGATTGATCGACCCACTTAATGGTTGCTCTATCGTAGGGATGTACAGGTGACAACATACAAACGACCTTTGAGGTGATGGTTGGAAAAAGGTACGGTGAAGTTCGTACGGGTTATGATGGTTGTATTAATTTGATGGCAGCGTAATTCAAATTAATTGGTACAAGCGAATGTATATACTTTAGTTACAAAACAATTTCCACCTTTTGTTATATGTTGTGTGTGCATTCTTAAAAAAATAATAATAAAAAAATAAATGTTCTGAAAAAAAGGAACTTTGGTCCCAACTAAAAGAGTAGTTTCTCAGTTTTAAAAGGAAAAAAAGATAAATGGTTTGAAAAAAGAAACTTTGGTTATGGGAGAAAGTGAAATTGCTCAGTTTTAAATGGCCTATTCGACATAGATCCAACTGCTTTGGCTGTATTCTTTTTGTTCTTGTTACAATATCGAAGAAGCTTATGGATATTTCAATGCGTGAATATAATGTGGGTTCCTTATAGTACAAATGTGGTCAAAATTGGTACCACGATATTCTAATTTTTTGTATGCGGGGCGATATAAATTTCTCAAAATGCGTGAGAGGTCCAATATAAAATATGTGTGCAAGGAGAAAATATTTTAGAAACTCTATTACAACGTGATTTTCTATACGTACAAATGTGCGAACAAGGTGTACCCTTAATGTTTATTCATGTAAATGTAGATTTTCTTATATTTAAATTTTATTCGATGATTTGTTCAATTTGACACACATATAGGCTTTTGTGGACGATATTGAAGCAAACTTTGATAACAAAATTCAACTACAAGGGCATTGCATTTGTTAAAATTGAAAATGTTGTGGGAGTGGGAATCATCGTTTTGATATTGCAAAGTAGTTGTCAATTAACCATGTGATTTGTTGTTTTGGATTCTAATTTGGTAAAGAATGGGCTTGTTTGTGTATTATCAATTTCTATTTTTATATTTCCTTATTTTATTGATTGAATATAGGTATAAATTATTGAGAAATGTCACCTCTCGGTCGTCCTAAAAAAGATAAAAAACAACCTTCACTTGTTGAAGCATTTGGTATCCCTCAACTCTCTAATCAACCATGCGACTCTGAAAATGAAGCATATGATCACCCACTCTTAGTTTTGCTTATGTTTTATGTTTTATTTCTTTTTGGTGTGGAAAAATCTATTTGATATTTTGCCAACAACTTATTGAATGTTAAGGTGATATTCTGTAGACAACTTTATGAATGTTAAGGTGATATTTTGGATTTATTGATTTCCCTATTAAGCATAAATTTGATTGGAAATGTAATATTTTATACAACACAATTTTTTTTATGAAGTGCGTAGTTAATTTATTGTTGTCAATTGAAATGTAATTTTTTTCAAAGCTTTTCATCATGGAAGAGCTGCATGAATATATACCTTTCTAACTAAAATTAGGACCAACCCTTCAAATTTGATCATTGGTTGGGAGGCTATTGCATCACATGAACATTGTGGACTGCACTTGAGCTCTTGAAGGTTGAATATTCAAAGAGGATTGGTTTGGTGGAGGTTGGATTAAGGTGTCTTCAAAGGAGGAGTTTTTTAGTGTTGACACATATTAAGTAGATATTCGAAGCAAGACCCTATAATGCTCAATGGCCATAAAAATGACGTGGGCTAAATATATGGGTATTTTGCTTAGAAGTAAAGGATTGTGGAATGTGCTAAGTTTGATATACCTAAAATTATTGATGATAAAGTTCAAGGTCAAGGGTGAGAAGGAGGAGGCTATAGGGGTGATGAAGTTCATCTACATCCCAATGGAGCTTCAATTTTACATCATTGGGATATATTTTTTACATGAAGTTTGGTAGAGGCCAATGAACCTATTTAATAAGGTCAACGGGAATTGAGTTGTGTTGCTTCATAAAGAATTTGCCACTCTTAACCCACTTTCATTTGACAAGATTAATGATTATCTAGTCCATGTGGAGGATTCAGAGATAAATCTAGGAGAGAATAATAAAGAATTAAAGATCAAAGGATAATCAATAGAATTGATTATTGTGAATTTGAGGGAACCTTATCATGTCTTCAATTCTACATTCCGAGCAATAAAGGTTGTGAAGAAAGATGTCAAGGATTTCACTTTTGATTCCTTTTCCACATTGTTGATTGAGGAGTAGGATAATCTTATTAGAGAAGGGACGCTTGACAATAAGCAACAAAATCACTTCACTAATGGTAAGGGCAAGCAAAAATTTGGAGAATACCAAGGAGGAAATTATAGAGGAAACCATGGAAAGTATAATCACAAGGATCATGAGGATACTATAGATCATGATGATATGAAAGAGCATGGTAGTGAAAACCAAAGGAAGCCAAAGTGAAGAAAGGTTGCTACTATTGTGGCAACACAGAGAAAAATTTCTCCATGAATATCCAAGATATTTAAAAGAAGGTTAAGGCCTTGAAGGCCATTAACAACAACGACATTAAGAATGTAATGGTAATAATGTTTATGAATTTTGTATTGACACTTCCTAAGCATTACTTACCCATGCTTCTAGGAAAGAATGTATCATGGGTTCTAGTTGTTTACATCACATGGTTAAGGATACATCTCTATTTTCTTGTTTGAATGATGTGATGGTGTTGAAAATGATGCAAGTTTCATTTCGACCTTGACCAAATTTTGTTAAACTTACGCTTATAATGAGAAGGGGGGGGGGTGGATCAATATATGATAATTTTTACTTTAATTGTGCATTCATCAATCATTCATTAACTTTAGAACAATAAATGCACGTAAACTCAAATCATGGTACACATATTTTAACTTGGAAACCCTTGCAGGAGAAAACCACAAAAACTTATCTTTATAAATGTTAGGTACAAACCTATTGTTACAAAGCTTGTAGGCACCAAAATACTAGAGACGCCAATCTCCTTAGCTGAGCACCAACTCAACAAGATATTATGTAGGCACCAACCTACTTGAGACAAATTTTGTAGGCACCAACCTATTGGAGACACTGATCTCCTCAGCTGAGCACCAACTGAACAAGATATTGTGCAGGCACCAAACTACTGGAGACACCGATATCCTCAACTAAGCACCAAATCAGTAAGACCTGTATAGGCACAAACCTAATATATTCATACACATATTACTTCTAACTTCACTTTCATGCTTCATGCTTCATGTATTTCATAGCATCATCATACCCTTAACTTTCATGCTCCAACACCTCTCTTTGCTTCATATCCCAAACATAGATTCAACCCTAGTTAGATTTAGCCTTCATGCCCTAGTGAAAATCCTAGCGTCATTCCGAAAATATAATTCCAAACTGCAGCATCACAACCTCAAAACAATGCACTCTACAATGTCATAGACCTTTTTCCTTCATAGCGCACCCTTAAAACTCCAAGAAAACTCCCCTTGCACCTTTAGACCCCAAGAATACTCTCTAGATTCTCTTGCACACCTCATCTATCTTTTGTGCACCTTAGACTTGATATTATTATTTGGATGCTCTTCAAATGCACACATATATCTTGTATTTATAATGTTTATGTGCTCACTTTTTGTAAGGTACCATATCTATTATAATAGCAGAAAAGAAAAAACACTGCAAAAAATAACAACGGAACAACACAGTATATGAAACCACAACACTAGAATAATACCTTTATTGATAGGAAACAATGTTCTTAGAATCACTAGGATGGATCTTAGAATCACTAGGCAGAGCTAACTGGTAGGCGACGAGCCCCATACGCTTGATAATGGCATAAGGACCATAAAATTGGGGAGCAAGCTTCTGACAATGGTCAACTTTGAGTGAAGTCTATTTCTAAGGTTGTAGATGCATAAACACCTGGTCCCCTTCAACAAATTGACATTCAGAATGAACTTGATTGACTTGTTGCTTCATGCAATTTTGATCCATCATCAAATTGTCTTTGAGGGTACAGAGAATGTCCTCATGTATTGTAAGATTTTTGTCAACCTCCTGAACTTTAGAGACACTTGACATGTATGAGTGAACTGATGGTGGATTTTTTCCATATACTGCTTCAAAAGGAGTCATGCGAGTGGCTGTATGGTAATATGTGTTGTGTTAGCACTGAGAGTCACCCTCAAATTGCTAGAGGATAAGCTCAATACCCATCAAATAGGTTTGTAAAAGTAGATTTATGATAGAATGTCAAATGGACAAAACTCAGTATAGCAACGTTCCAACACATAAATTCTAGGCCAGAATGCATAAGAAAATGAGGTTTTGGCTAACTTCAGTCAGTGATTTAAAGAAAAGTGTGAGTAGATGGAAAAATTAATGAGAAGGATGAATATGTCTGCTATAAGCATCATACCTTCTAGCAGATGGGTGAAGAAAAACCTCAGACACAAGAACTTCTTGATTTAAAACCTTAAAACACTGATAACAATTACAACAACATCATAATCAAACATACATTACAATATAGTTATAACATCTCAATTGAATCATTCAATAAAGAGAAACCATAGAAATAAAGAAGAAAGATAATGAAAGTAAGTTGACTTCTATTAATCAAAATGTCTCAGATCTCATACATAAAACCAGAGTATGGCTATGTCTTATCAAAACATTACAACATGGAGTCTATGCTCAACCATTCGACCTTCAAAATATCATTATGATGTTGTATATATAGTCTAAACAATAAGTAACAACATGAAGTGCGAGCTGGATCCTCTAACCTAGGATTCTCCCACTAAAAACTGAAAATCTAACATCTGTACAAGTGGAGACAACATATTGCTAGAAACATGGAAAATATTGGCAACAACTCTAACACTGTAATCTTTTCATAATGAGTTGTTCCTTGGGAGCATCTCCATCAACGCCATGTGTCCACCAACTCCAACTGTCCTCCAAGCATTTATGTTAAGCTCCATCTGCCACCTGGTGACCGTTGATTCCCTCAAAATCCATCAAAACTAGAAAGCACAACAAATCCATAAATGCTGGCTGTATTAGCCAATTCGTAGCGCATTCTGGAGCAGATTCTGTAGCGCCCACCTATGTAAACTATTCCGCGATAGATTCTGTAGAGAACTGCAATTTTGTGTTTGACTAGGTGATTTCGTAGCGCTTTCCATAGCGAACCTGCAACTATGTCTGTATAGATGATTTCATAGTGCCAGACGCTACGAAATGTCTTGTAGCTTTCTGTGTAATGCAATTTGAGCCCCAAAAACCCAAGAATATTAGCAGAGGGTGTATAAGCTTGCAGATGCCTCCAATAGGTATAATCATGACACTTCCCACAAAATTCAAAATGGAAAGATGATCCTTATCAAAAATGGGTTCTTCCAGCCATTCCTTAATTTGGCACTTCTCCTAGTTGTAGCTTGGGCTAGAACATTTTGATTTTTCTGAGCTAAATCATCTTTAAAGGGATGTAAGTCCTCTTTAAACTTTCTATTCTAAGTTTGTAAGTCTCTTTTCTACCTATACAAATGTCTAAGCTTCCTATGCAGGGGCATAAATCTCCTTGCTGTGAACTTAGCTAGCTCAAGAGTTTCCTTATACATATCCATGAGTTCCTTCATATTTCTCCTCTAAGCCAATCCATCTCCCTTTAAGTGGACAATTTCCTTTATTGCATTTTTGAGTTGTCTGATCAGCCTCTTGAAGGTAGGGTTATCAGGGGGAGTGGTGACGTCTATGATTTCAACAGGATTCTCAACATTTTCACCTTTACCCTTATCTTTTTTCTTGACAAGAGCTTTTGTTATGGCTTCTTGTTCAACAATTTCCTTATGGGATAATGACCTGGTGAAGGGCCTCCTAGCTCTAGTATCAACTGCGACAGTACGTGAGGGAAAGTGTAACTTTCTCCCCTTTTTGGATGTGTTTTTAGCTGAGGGAACTTCTTCTAGTTTTGGTGCAGGCTGAGGTGAAAGTTCCCTTTATGGAGAGTGCTGGGCTCCCCCTTCTTCTTCTTCAACTTCTTTAGGAGCCTCCTTATCTTTGGAAATATGTTTTCCCTTTATCTTTTTGTTTGTTTCTATGTGGGAAACACTATCAGTTGGCAAATGGATCTGCATCTTGGATTGAGGAGTAGGGGCTACATTTAGCTGCAGATTTGCAGAGGAAATGAATTTCTCCCAATCTATGTTTCTTTTCTTCAATTCCTCCATTACAAGCATCCTGATCAGCCCTGAGTGAAAAACACTGGTGTCCACAACCTTGGACTTGGCTTGGACCCTATCAACCATTTTTCCCATACTCCTAAACATATAGAAAGGGTTGTTCATTAAGTCCTTTCCTGTGAAGTGCATCAAAATCCTAATGTGATACTGGTAGATCATATTGAATCTGCCCTCACTGGTTAAATATCTCTAGATGACTTTCAACATTTTGTCAAATCCCTTAACCAAGTGGCTCCTAGGCACTCCCTTAGATAGATTATTTCCCTGATATTTTGGTTTGAGGAACTCTTTAGAAAAGGTTGCATTAAGAGTCATAGATTTGAACCACCTTTCACCAGTGTTGGGTATCTCAGTGGTTGTTGTAATGGTGGCCTCAGATAATTCCATTTCAAGGGTTCCCACCTTGGTTTTAGTGCCATCAAAGTTTAAAGCAAACTTCTTGGCTACCTCAGGGTGTCCCCTCTACATATTCTGACAGAAATTTAGACAACCAACCCTCTGGAATACCTCTCTGATAAGAGGTTCAACATAAAAAAAAGTGCATATCATAAGGCTCAGTCCTGACTACACTCCCACCCTTGTGAGACTTCTTCTGTTGAGGTGTATCCATTTTCTATAAACACGAGACAAAACACTACAATGATTTGAGAGGTATGGGAGGCCAAACAAGGGAAAAAGTCTTTAGGGTTTGAATGACGGTCTTTTAAAGCTGGCTTCTTTAAGGCTTCAGGTTTTTTTTTCAATTTGACTTCTGAGCTAATGAAAGAGCAATCTGATGGATTTAAGAAGAGGAAGAAAAGCCTTCAAAGAAACGATATGCAAGGAGGCAACATTGTCAAGGTTTTTAAGCTAACATCAAACCACCATGCAGGGTCATCATCATTTTAATAGCAAGGCTCTTAAACTTTTCAATGTAAACAAACTTTAAATGGGAAATATCAAATGACATTATAAAGGAAAAGAGCTGATGCAGACTATATGAGCAGAGGATGATGATACTAAGTTTGATGCACAGTTCGCAGTGCTGGAACAAGGGATCTGTAGCACAATTCGTAGTAGTTTCTATAGAATAGACATCAAGGACCAAGCAATAGATCGGCACGACAACTCTGATAGCAATTTTTGTTCAATTACAATGGAAGAAACTGACAATACTGCAGATAGTTGAGAATTCAGTGATAGCATAGGTAAAGGGGTCGGTTTGTAAAGGAAACTTGATCCAGATTTTGTGAGCAGAACGAAATGACTACAGATTATTAACACGTGCTTAACACAAAATAACAGAGATACAGTAAAACTGGTTTTCTATTCAATAAGGAAATAAGTTGAAACTGTAAAATGCAGCGGAAACAAGCTTGCTGGAATGGTGGCGGCTTATCTCTGAGAAGAGATGTGACGACTGCACTCATTCGCAAGAAGATGATTACAATGTGGCTCTCAAGGCCTTTTTACAATAAAAAGGAATGCCAAAAACCCTAGACATCCAAAAACCTAACCCTAGGAGATGAAGCGCCAAAAGTCATGTGGGCCTCGTTTGGGTAAGTTAGTACATCAACTTCCCGGGGTCGTAACTTTTGCATACGATATCCATTTTAGGCATATGATAGCCCGTTGGAAAGGTATTTTCGAGGAGATTCATTTTGGTGGAAATAAAAAAAGAACTTTAATATTTTTCCCTATTTTTCCAAAAAACATCGTTTAGGGCCTCAAAACAGCTCCGAAAGTGAAAAATTGCTAAAAATAGTAAATTACCAAAATTGCCAGAAAACTGTTTTGAGCTAGTTGGAAAAGGTGGGTGGCCACTAATATCCAGCTAAATCAATACTACCTCCTTAGGAAGCAATGATCTCCATTGCATTGAGTTCCCCCATTATATGAGGAAATTTTGCTGAATTTGGCCCCTGGTGAGCCACTTGCCTTGGTGCAGGAGCTGCCCTGCTTTGACAACTCAATAAAGTTGGATCCTTTGCGGTCGAGTGCCCTTGATCTGTGTGTCCACAATATGATCACTGGATGCCTATTGTATGTAGTTGGGGTTGAGCTCTGTTGGTGTTAGCTGTTCTGCTACTTCCGAGGTGTCCAATAATGGTGGGAAATAAGGGCGAAGGAGATCCATGTTGAACATTGGGTGCATGCCAAGGAAATGAGGAATGTTGAGCTCAAAAGAATTATCCACCACGGACTTGGTGATGGTGTACGACCCATAACGAAGTGGGAAAAGCTTCCGATGGGGTCGTGTAAGGCGTTCTTTCTGCAAGTGCAACCAAACTTTGTTGTCCACCTCAAACTTATGTGGATCATAGCGTTGCTTGTACTTGTCATTGGACTTCTGTAGGATATCCTGAACCTATTGGAGGATGTGTTCAATTTTCTCAATGAACCGGGTGGCTTTGGCAGCTTCAGTTGGAGCAAGAGATGAGTCCGTTGAGGTGACCGCAAGGGTAAGTATAACATCTATGGGACCCAATGGTTGGAATCCCAACCCCGCCTAAAAAGGGCTGTGGCCGGTTGAGCTATGCAGTGCTCGGTTATAGCTATGATGGACATAGGGAAGGCTCTCATCCCATGTGCGAGGGTGCTTGGAATTATACATGCGAAGGATATGCACAATCATTTGATTTACGACTTCGGTTTGGCCATCTGTCTAGGGGTGGAAGGCTGTGTATTTGTTGAGCTTGGTGTTCAGCAGTGAACAGAGGCTTGACCAAAATGTGCTGAGAAATTGACTGTCCCGATATGAGACAATGGTTTTTGGGATTCCAAAATTTACCCAGACTCGTTCAAAGAAGAGCTTGGTAGTGGCCTTTGATGTGATGCTCTTCTTGCAGGAAATTAGAATCGCCATCTTAGAAAAGAGATCAACAACCACAAAAACATAGTCATTTTTTCGCTTGGTGGATGGGAGGCCTGACATGTAGTCCATTGAGATGGATTCCCATGGCCTGTCAGGAGTAGGAAGACGAGTGTACATGCCCTATTTCTTAGTGGTCGGTTTGGCAATAGCGCAGGTAGTGCAGGACCTGATGTAGTTGTTGACCTCCTGTCGAAGTTTCGACCAATAGAAATGTTTCTATAGCATCACCATTATCTTTTTGATGTCGAACTGTCCTGCCACCCGACTGTAGTGGGATTCTTAGATCAACTCTACTCACTCGCTTGATGGAACACAAATATGGCCCGAATGACACAAAAACTCATCCCGAAGAAGGAAATTATCGACAACTGCGTTTGCACCCAACATTTGGTAGGTGGTGGCGAAGTCTGGGTTTGTCTCATAGAGTTGGGTCCATCCAGAGGTCTCATGGCCGTAAGAGTCTAGCACCATGGTGAGTGCCGCGACTGGCAGACTGCTGAGGCAATCAATGACGCAATTGGTGCTTCCTTTTTTATACTTGATGTTGAGGTGGAATTGCTGCAAGTATGTGGACCACTTTTGATGGCGGTCATTCTGCAATTTTACTTGTGTCTGCATGAACTGTAGTGGCATATGATCAGTGTGGATGACTGTCTCTTTCCCAAGAATGTAATGTCTCCACTGGCGGTAGACTTGCACAATGGAGTACATTTATTTGTCATAAGTGGGGTACTTATGAACAACATCTGATAGTGTCTCACTATGATTGTCCACAGGGTGGCCATGCTTAGTGAGAACGATGCCCACAACATAGTATGAAGCATCTGTCTCGATCTCAAAGGGATGCTGCAGGTCTGGTAGTGAAAATACTGGGGATGAGCACAAGTGCTGCTTAAAATCATCGAACACTTATTTTTGGGATCGACCCCGCACAAATTTCACCTTACCACCACCCTTGGTTATTTGGCTGAGGGCCCATGCAATATGGGATAATCCCAACATGAACCTGCGATAGAAATTGGCAAGGCCCAAGAAGCTCCGAAGCTCAGTGGGTGTGGTTGGGGTTGGACAATCATGGATGACTTGGATCTTGGTTGGATCCACATTTATGGCATGATGATCAATAATGTAGCCTAGGTAATGGACCCTGTCCATGCCAAAAGAGAATTTTTCCAAGTTGGCGTATAGCTTGTGTTGCTGTAGGGTGTTCAGAACCTGCTGAATATGCTGCAAGTGTTTGGCCCAAGTCTTGTTGTAAATGAGAATGTCATCTAGATACACCATTACAAAGTTATTGGTGAATGGTCGCAGGATATCATCCATCATCCTCATGAAAGTGGCTGCAACATTTTTCAAACCAAAGGGCATGACCAACCATTCAAAAAGGCCTTCCTTTGACTTGAAGGTGGTCTTCCATACATCTGTCTATTCTATCGGGACCTGGTGGTAGTCAGACTTCAGATCAATATTACTGAAGCATTTGGCCCCCATGATTTGATCAAGGAGGTCGTCGATTTAGGGAATCGAGTACCGGTTTCTTACTGTGATTTTATTCAGAGCCTGGCAATCAATGCAGAGTTGCCAGGTTCCATATTTCTTCTGTACCGACACGATTGGGCTCCGACAAGGTGATGAGTTGGGATGGATGTGCCTCTTGTGGAGCAGTTCTTGGATCTATCGCTTGATCTCCTCATTCTCTAACAAAGAGCAGCGATAGATTGGCCCATTGGGTAGTGGTCCGTCGGGGGTCAGATCGATGGGGTGCTTGATCTGGCAGTGTAGAGGTACCCTGGTAGGTGAGGAGAAGACATCTGAGTATTATTCCACGACCTTATCTACTTTCTTCTGTTGTGTGGACAGGTCGACCGTAGAGACCCTGGATGTGGCTGTGATCTTTCACTTATTCTGAGAGTGAATCATGAAGAAGGCAAACTTCCCCGTCTGAGAGATGACCTTCCTGCATTACTTAGCAGAGATCAAGGAAATAACATTAGGTGGGACTACCTCGGGTATCCTATACAATTTCCTGTTCAAAGTAATAATAACACTACGAGGCCTAGACTCATATACAACATGACGTTTCCATAAATAAGGTTGGCCCAAAAGAACATCACAAACTTTGAGAGGAGAAACATCACACAATACCTTGTCTTTGAAGGGCTTGATGCTGTACGACAGTTGACACTGTTGGTTGACGCAGAGATCACTTCCTTGGCAAAGCCATCCAATGGTGTACGGTTATGGGTGCGGCGTTGTTGGCAGGACTAGCCACTGGATGACCTCTGTACATATGAGGTTCTTCTGGCTACCACTATCAACGATGAAGTGTAGCAGGGTGCCTTTTACCCACATCTGTGAATGGAAGAGGCACTCTCCTTCTTCTGGCTCATCTGGTTCACCAGGCTAGAGCTTGGTGGTACTAACGGTGGCACTGAATTCTGCGTCAATGATCCGTCTTCCCCTTTCTGGTTCTGGCTCAGAGTCAAAACCCACATCTGATTCATAGGATTTCACTTTGGCCACCATCGACTGCTTTGAGCGATAGTCAACAGTGTTATGCCAAGGGATCTTATGGAAGTCACACCTCTTCCTGATATCTTTCTTTGTTTTTCCGGTGTCCTTCTTTGCTTGCGACTTGGACTGGTTGTCCTGATACTGTCCATATTTTCTCTGTCCTTTGTTCTGTGGGTTGTGGCCACCCTTTCCTGGATTTTTTTGTTAGGGGTTCCCAGGCCCAAATTATCGCATCTTTTATTTGAGCTTCTGCTCAATTTTGACGGCATATCGGTAGGACGCGCCCAAGGATGAGATGTCCAGAAATTCTATTCTGGTTTGGATGTATCTATGTAGAGCACCGCGATACTTGAGCACCAGATGTTGCTCCGAATCTTTGATACCCATCTTGGTACGCAAGGTATGGAAGATATTTGTGAAATATGGCACTGCTTGGTCTCTTTCTTGCCACAGTGTGGTCCATTTGGTATACAAGTCATCATAACTTCCGACAGGGTAGTATTGTTCCTTAATGACATCCCTGAAGGATTCCCAGGTGGCTTGTCTCTTAGAAGAGATGTGACAGATGCGCTCATTCGCAAGAATATGATTACAATGAGGCTCTGAAGGCCTTTTTACAATAAATAGGAATGGCCAAAACCTTAGACATCCAAAAGCCTAACCCTAGGAGATGAAGCACCAAAAGTCATGTGGGCCCTGTTTGGGTAAGTTGGTACACCAACTTCCCGGGGTCGTAACTTTTGCATACGATTTCCATTTTAGGCGTATGATAGCCCATTGGAAAGGTATCGTCGAGGATATTCATTTCGCAGGAAATATCAAAGGAAGTACTATATTTCTCCCCATTTTCCCAAAAAACATCGTTTAGAGCCTCAAAACGTCTCCGAAAGTGAAAAACTGCTAAAAATAGTAAATTACCAAAATTGCGAGAAAACTGTTTTGAGCCACTTGGAAAAGGTGGGTGCCCACCGATATCCACCTGGATAAAAACCATAATTCACAGTGCTAGGTGCTACAAAAATTTATAAGAGCCTTAAATTGATTTTCAATAGAGCTCAGATGACTCAAGGAGTACCTGAACACCATGGCTTGACTGTAGATGAGCTTCAGAAAGCGTGAAACCGCTTGCAACCGTCCTAACCTTCAATTCACCTCTGTCATCTAGTTTGTAGCATAATCCATAGTTCCTGACTGGACTAGGATTTTTTGTAGTGCCGAGTTAGGAGCATAATTCAAATTTTGATAAAACAATTAGAAAGCTTTAATGACCAAATCTCAATTATTCCCTTTTAAAACATGGATGCTGAAAACAGTGAGATTGACATGAAACCAGCTTCATAAATGAAATAATGATAAAGAGGAAGGGTGTACTCAATATGCACTACAAAAACTCTTGATGAGTTGGAAGCATACTAGAAGGAGTTTGATTTGACTCTCTAATGGGTAAAGGGACAAAGTGGAGGGGTTCAAGCGCATAATGGAGGTAGTGACATGTCAGACTAGTAGTGGCATGGGGATGATAGTGATAGTTGTCTAATCGTGTGATGAACCAAGGGTATAAACCATAGGTGTGGGTCAAATGTATGGGCCAACCTCCAATATTTCATTTATTTTAGCTAATCTAAGAAAATCGTAAGGCGAAAATCAAAAGCAAACTTAAAAAGACTAATGGATAAAAATTAAAAACCTAAGGATGAAATTTGACCCATGACAACTTCATGTGATAAGATGTTGTACTACCATTCATCTAGTGGTAATCACTGAGCCTAATGATGATGGCGGTCAGATGCAAAACACTGTAAATATGTTTCCAAACACTTGTTGACAATTTTGATTTGGCCTTTAGTCTGGGGATGATAGGCTGCAATGAGATGTAATTGGGTGCCCTGTAGCTTGAACAATTCTTGCCAAAAATTGTTGGTGAACATGGTGTTAGCGATTAATCTTGTCATGTTCTGGTGGATGGTGATTTTGGCCTAGGTCTGTGATTTTGCCTGTCTTTTCCCCCCTTTTGTGCATACCCGATCATAGATTTCTCCTCTCGACGTATATTTTCCTTTGTTGTTTGCTTTCATCCTTTGGTCGACTGGTTTTCCTTTTCAAAGTTTGCCTGAGAGATATCGGCCCCGAGCTTTTCTGTTCCCCCTATGGTCGATTACTTCTCTTTTTTCCTCTATTACCAAGTCTTTGTTTTTTCCCAAGTCCTAGCCATGCCATCCAAGTCTTCATTATTGCAGGCCGCAGCACTGAGAGTGGTCTTATATGGAATCAAGGATCGCAAAATCCCGATTCGTGAAGGGGAAGATCTAGGCCATTCGTTTGTGAGAAGCAGAGGGTCGTTGAGTTGACTTCGACGATTTCAGGAATCGAGAGTTCAGGGTTCTCATCGCCAAGTGCAACCATAGCCCGAAGCCCCGAAATGCAAAATCTTGATTTCATGATTTCGCGAATCAGAGGTTTCCCGGGATCAACATCTCTTTCTCCTGAAACGTGAAATCACGAAAGCTCCAAGAAATTGGGCCCACGGTCCTAACGCCCGGTCAAAAAGGAAGCAGGTCCGGGAAAAGGGACTAGCGTTCATTGCATAGTCGACATTTCGTATTTTCAAGGGAACAATCGTGGCCGTCCATTTTGAAGTGAGTCTGACTACCGATCTCAGCGACCGTTTCACGATTTCGGGCATCGCGATATTGAAGCCAAGATGGGGTGAAAAATCCTAAAATGAGAAACCCCGAAACATCATGTGGGACAAGCGTGAGGTCACACCCCGCAGTCACATGGGGAGGTTGAAAAGAGCCATACCAAAGGGGTTGAGAGTGTTTGTGTCAACAACAGAGGAAGGCAACATGGTTTCAAGGTGCCAAGTTTAACTCAACAAGTCAGGAGCGTCACCTAAGAGCATTCATGGACGTCTGGGCTTGTCCCGATCCCAATAAGGGAAGTTAATGAAGCCAAAGAAGGTGGTTGAAACCTCGTTTCAACCATAAATAGGAAGCATGGAAGCACCGGTCGTGGAGGTGGGCTGTCAGCCCAAGGTCACCCTATCATGAAATTTTCCTGCAAAACCCTTACTGTTGTAGATTTGCGTCTGAAAAAGGAAAGCTTGTGCAGTCTGACAGAAGGAGAAGAAACACAAAGCTTTGAATGAAGGGGTCTAATTGCATCCCTGGGGGACGTTAACGGTTCTAAGTATATATACTCATGTTTTATGTTTTGTAAGTTTTGATGGTTGAGCTAAGCTCCCGATTTGTAAAGTTTTAGCAAAGCCTCTGGTTCTCTGGTTATGATATTTATTTGAGACTTCTTGTTTAATGAAAGTCAATTTCCTTTCATATTTGTGTAACTATTGTGTTAAAACACTCGGGCATGGAGGACCCAGTCGAGGTTAGTTGTGTTTTTGTGATGGAGGTTTGATCATGGTGATGTTACAACCAGTTTTAACCAGTTTCTTGTGTTCTCTTTTTCCTCTGATGCTGAGAGCTCGGGCATGGATGATCCAGTCGGGTCATTGTGACTGTATTGTAATGTATATTTGATTGCAGTACTGTCATAGCGGTTTCGGTTTCTTGAAATTCTGAATTCAAGAGGATCTTGTATTTGAATCTTTTCCTCCTTAGGCTGCTAGAAGATTGGATGTCCACAACAGACCATTTCATTCTCTTCAAATTCTTTCCCAAACTCATCGCCATACTGCAATTTACTGACTGAAGTTAGATCAAGATCTCACTTGCCTATGCGTGCCAACCCAGTTTTCTGAGTTAGAATGATATAATCTTGAGGTTGTGTCCATTAGACCACCCTTAAATTTATTCATTGTGACATTCAAACTGACGAGTACTCGTCTTACCTCTGCCGCAATCCAGAGGTGACTTCTAGTGTAACATTTCTGGTGCCATTGACGGGGATGAAATTGAAGATTTTCCCTGGGATTGAACGACAAAGCTTACTAGTTCTGAAGGTGCATCATAACTTAGTACATTAAAGATTGCAACTATGCACCTGGCGACTCCACTGTGGTGACTCCATTGAGGCGGATCCACCGACGACTCCACTGTTTCAGCTATGGATTCTAGAAGCAGACACACGAGGTCTACTCCACAGCTGCCTTTAGAAACACTTGAAGCTGACCCACAGAAAATTGTCAGAAAGGGAAAGGCCCTTCGAGAAGGTACTTCTACTGTTGAACTAGGTATTTCTAATAATTTCCACTGTCCTTCTTTAGAAACTCCAATTTTTGCTTCTCATTCCCCTGTTATACCTTCTATTGGAGTTTCCCAAACTTTAAATTTTAGGAGTGTTCCTGTTGAGTTTTCCCCTCCTGGTCTGGGATTGGAGGGAGAAACCCTTGTCACTCCTCTCTCTCCTGAAATTGTACTGTGGTTTAGACCCAGTGCGTTTGAAGATTTTCTCACCCAGGGCTTTACCACTCCTGATCCTGTTGTTGCTTCTACATATGGAGAAACCTCTTTTCGTTCAGGCCCTTTGGCCTTTTCTTTGAATCCTCTACTACTTCCCTTTCCTCCTAGAGGCTTAGTCCTAGTCTCCCTAGTTAGAACCCCTTTTGCTCCTAATTCTCCTCCACCTCATATCCCTATGGCAGGTGCTAATCCCCTTGGAAACATAATGGATGCCATAGTGGCTACCAGATATGTCCCTCTAGTCCTAACTCAACCGATGAATGCTCTCTCTGCTGGGGATTACCTAAATTATATGCCTAAGTTCATCGAAGAAGAAGACATAACTGCTGAAGAGCACCTTGCTGCCTTCTACAATTATGCAGACAATCGAAATATTGAAAATGAAGACGTCTGAATGAGAGTCTTTGTCCAAAACCTTGATGGTGAGGTTAGGAAGTGGTTTAGGGGATTAAACTCTGGATCTATTGCTGTTATTGGAGCCTTAGATGATTTTTTCTTGAGGTAATGGGGGGATAAAAGAGATTTATGTATTATAACACAGAGTTTGGGTCCATGAAGAGAAAAGAGGGAGAATCTGTTTTTGATTTCTCCAAATGATTCAACAAGATGTACAATAAGATCCTTGCTGAGATAAAGCCTACAGAAGCCTCTGGAAAAACTACTTATGCTAGTGCTTTTGACCCTGATTTCTGCCTCCTGCTCAAGGAAAGAAGAGCTACTTCCTTGGCTCATATGCAAGATGCAGCCTTGGAAGTAGAATCCAATGTATTGGTAGTTGACAGACTTAGGAACAAAGCCGAAAGAGATAGAGGAAGAGGAAGATCTAAGGCCTCAACCTTTGGTTCTTCTGCATCCTACCCTCAAGTAGATGAATTAACCAATATGGTGAAGTCCATGTTTGTAGAAATGGAGAAGATGAAATTCGAAGGGAAGCAAGGTTATAAGAATGTTCCAAATATTGATCACAGAGGCAACTTCAGGAGGCCGAATAACAATGCTCCTCAAATTATGCCAAAGGAGCAGAGGGACAGAGATAGAAGCGATTAGAAAATCTAGACTCCCCTTCAAAATAACCTTGTTATTGATGAGGAAAGGGAAGAAGAGGAGCTTGACCCTGGAATTCATTGTATTTAAGACACCTCTCCATTTCACCATTTGACTCAATCCACATACAAGGAGCAGAGGAATCCCTCCTGAACAGTCAAATAAATGAGCTAAGCAAGGGAGAAAAGGCCAATACTAGTCCCAACAAATACAACCTCCGGTCCAAGAGGAAAATAGAAGAGTCTGACATCCCTGCTTAGCCTCCCATAGCAGAGAAGCCTACTAAGCATTCAAGGAATACCATTAAGGAAAATAAATCTCATAATCCCTCGCGAATAGCCAAATACCTTTTCTTAGAGGTGAGAGAAATTCTGAAACCCCCTTCCTCCTTTATCTTTGAGCATGAAATTCAGAAGATCAGAATCCATGTCCCCCTGGCAGAGCTAGTTACGCACAAAGACTTCAAAAGGTCCCTCTCTAAGCTGTTGCATCCCAAACCACCCTGTCATTCCACATACTCAGTAAACCTCCAAGACGAAAAGCCTGCGGTCATCTTAGGTCCTATGGTATAAGATAAAGATGATTCATCCCCTCCCTTATACACATCCCTGAACATACATGACAAGGTGCTACACAATTGTCCGATGGATTCAGGGGCTTCCCATAATATCATGCCCAAATCTGTCATGGAAGAATTAGGACTGGAAGTCACAAAGGCTTATCATGATTTGTATTCTTTTGACTCGAGGAGAGTGCAATGTCTTGGGGTCATCAAAGATATGGTGGTAACCCTGTTTCAGCTTCCCATGAAAAGTGTGGTCATGGATATTGTGGTGGCTGATGTTCCTCCCAAGTTTGGCATGTTGTTGTCAAGATCTTGGATAAAAAGACTTGGGGGAACCTTGTAGATGGACCTCACATATGCTACCATTCCAATCTTTGGAGGGGAGCATAAGAGACTGTATAGAGAAGCTCAATTGGCCTACATTATCATTGATGAAGCCGATCCTACCAATCATCCTATATTTTCCTTTGATACCGATTTGGGTTCCAATATGTTGAAGCTCACTGACGCTCCTGAGCCCCCTCTTGAAATAAGAAAGCCTATTGCTCTCTATGAATATTCTCCTCCAATTACCTCTATTTGGAAAATGTTCTTTGATGGAGCTTCTTCTAAAGAAGGTGCCGGTGTTGGGGTAGTTTTTGTTTCCTCTGCTCAGGAAACCACATCTCTTTCGTAGAAGTTAGAATTTGAAGCTACCAATAATGTGGCAGAGTATGAAGCTCTTGTTTTGGACTTAAGGGCTGCAAAGGACATGGGGATTGAAGAGATATCTGTGTTTGGAGATGCTGAACTGATTATCTAGTAGATCATAAACATTTATCAGGCCAAACACCCTCGGCTTAGGAATTACAGAAATGAAGTATGGGACCTCATTGATAGTTTTTTCCTAGCTTTCAACATATCATTTATTCCAAGAGGAGAAAACACTATGGATGATTCTCTGGCTATTTCAACAAGCAATTTTAGAGTTCCCCTGCCACCTAAACTCATGTATGATGTAGAAGTGAGATATAAACCCTCTATACCTGACAATGTCAATCATTGGAAAGTGTTTGAAGATGATCTTGAAATCAAAAGATTCCTGGAGACTGTTGATGAGTTTTCAACATTACATATTGATCAAGATCCTGATCCCGAAATAAATCCTCATACTCGTGCGTTTCTGAAAAAATTTGTTGACCATCATATTGTTCAATTGGCCAAAAATCACATTCCAAAAGGACTGGTTCCTTTGGAAAGATTATTTGAAAAAAATGTTGTGGCAGCGAAGGGTAAAATCTCAAATGGTGATGCTGGTGGGGCTAAGTGAAACATTGGCATTGAGAAGGAGCCAAAGTTTGTAAAATTGTCAAGTAGCTTGACAAGAAAGCAGAGGGCTGATTATACTAAGTTATTAAAGGAATTTGCTGATGTTTTTTCTTGGAACTATGAAGACCTCAAAACATATGACACAATTGTCATTGAGAAAAAGATTCCACTTAAAGAGGAGGCCAAACCATTTAGGCAGAAATTAAGACAGATAAACCCTATGCTGTTGCCTATCATGCAAAGAGAGGTAAAGAAGTTACTGGATGCCCAAATCATTGTACCCTTGAGATATTCAGAGTGGGTGGCCAACCTAGTCCCGGTAAGGAAGAAGAGTGGGGAAATCAGACTTTGTGTCGATTTCAGAAACCTGAACAGGAGCTCAAAGAAAGACAACTACCCCTTGCCGAAAATGGAACACATATTACAAAGGGTAACTGGCGCATCAAGGATATCCATGATTGATGGATATTTAGGCTACAATTAGATCTTGGTCCTGGCTAAGGACAAAGAAAAAATGGCCTTCACCACTCCTTGGGGTACGTTCATGTATGCCAAAATGCCCTTTGGATCGATGAATGCAGGGGCGACCTTTCAATGAGCCATGGATATAACATTCATTGGAGAAAGGGACAAGTTTGTGGTCATCTATCTGGATGACATTACAGTTTTCTCTAGGTCTGACAGAGAGCACTGTGAGAATTTGAGAAGGGTGTTCCTAAAATGTAGAAAGTTTGGTCTCTCCTTAAATCCCAAAAAATCTCTTTTTTCCATGAAGGAGGGAAAGATGCTAGGCCACATAGTATCATTTGAATGAGTCAAGATTCATCCCAGCCAAGTTGAAGCAATTCAAACCTTGTCACTCCCAAGATCTAAGAAAGAAGTCCAATCTTTCCTGGGAAAAATTAATTTTCTAAGGAGGTTTTTTTCCAATTTTGTTGAGATGGAAAAGCTTATAACAACCATGTTGAGGAAGGGAAATGAAGTTAAATGGACTATTGATTCTCAAAATTCCTTTGATCTGATAAAGAAGGCATTGACTGAGGCACCCATGCTTATCAATCATGATTACTCAAAGGATTTATTTATTTTCTCATTTGCTTCATTTGACATTGTAGCGACTGTTCTGTTACAGAGGAATGCTGAAGGGTTGGAACAACCCATCTCCTTTTTCAGTTGGGCATTAAGAGATGCTGAGGTAAAATATGACATGATGAAAAATAAGGACTATGCTTTGGTTAAAGCTCTCAAGGCTTTCAGAGTCTATGTCATGCAGTAAAAAATCACTGCATATGTCCCTTCAATTGCTGTGAAGGAAATTCTCATTCAGTCGGACATAGATGGAAGGAGGAGCCGATGGATTGCCAAAATCCTCAAATTTTACCTGGAGATAAAGCCCACCAAATTGATTAAAGGTCAAGGTTTAGCCAGATTGCTGGCCGAATCTAATTGCAAATCCTTGGGGGTAATCTTCATCAACGAATGCTCAGAAAATCAGCAGGCTGGACCATATGATACAAATGCTCAAGCAGACCCCCCATTAGTAGGATTCCCTTGGTACAAGTATGCCATATATTTTCTACAATATTTTCAGCCCCCCGATGGCATGGAAAGGAACAAGGCAAGAGCTTAAAGATCAAAGCCATTAAATATTGCCTTGTTGGTAAAAAATTATATTGGAAAGACCCCATAGGCGTACTTCTGATATGTTTAGACCCACACGAAGCATAAAGGATTATGTTAGAATTTCATCATAGTTCGTGTGGGGGGCATCAATTCTGGAAAACGACGACTCATAATATTCTTAGGGCTGGTTATTTCTGGCCCACTCTGTTCACAGATGTTTGTACAAAAGTCAGCGCCTGTGCTAAATGTCAGAAATTCTCAGGAAAGCAACAACTAAAGCCCTTGCCATTGAAACTTGTGATTTCTTCAGGGACCTTCCAGTAGTGGGGCCTAGACTTAATTGGGGAGATTCATCCTGCATCCAGTGCTCAAGATAGATGGATCCTGATAGCCACAAATTATTTTATCAAGTGGATAGAAGCTATCCCCACAAGGAGTGCGCCCCATAAGGTAATCATTATCTTCCTGGAGGATATCATAGGAAGGTTTGGCTGTTCGAGCAGAATTGTCACCAATAACGTTGCATCTTTCAAAGCTGAACCATTGATCTGATTCTGTGAGTAGTTCGAAATTGTGCTGATCCACTCTACCCCATACTATCTGCAAGGCAATGGATTAGCAGAGTCCTCTAACAAAAGCCTCATCAAAATCATCAAAAGACTGTTAAAGGACAACAAGAAAGCATGGGATTCAAAGCTTAAATTTGCTTTGTAGGCTGATAGAGTGACTACTAAACTTTCCCTGGGCATCTCTCCTTTCCATCTTGTATATGGGACTGAAGCAATTTTTCCCTCTCAGCTCGCTTTGCCAGTAGCAAAGTTCTTCCAAGACTGCTAGGAAGAGCCCAATGATATGATCAGGAGGAGTCATCAGCTGGTAGAAGTACAACAAAGGAGAGAGCAAGTGATGGACAAAGCACATGACCATCAACACAAAATCAAGCAGTCCTTTGATGGGGAGAGCAGAAAAGAGGATTTTCGGCTGGGAGAGCTAGTGCTAAAATGGGATGCGCCCAGACAAGACAAGGGAAAGCATGGTAAATTTGAGGCCGTTTGGATCGGACCCTTCAAGATTTCTGAGACATTTCCCAATAATACTTATAGGTTGTAGAATCTAGAGGGTGGTGAAGTTTTTGCTGGCCCTGTAAATGGGCACTTCTTGAAAAGGTTTTTTGTTTAAAAGTCGCAGTCAACATCCCACCATTGTAAATATTGTTCCTGTTTTATGTTTATTCTTGTTTTACATAGGAGACTCCACAACCCAAAGAAAGGACTGGAGCTGCATGTTCTTGGTAGCTCGCAGGGAGCATGCCATCCCCCATGGAGTCAAATGTTAGCGATTAAGTTTGTCATGTTCTGGTGGATGGTGATTTTGGCCTAAGTCTATGATTTTTCTTGTCTTTCCCCCCCTTTTGTGCAGACTCGATCATAGATTTCTCCTCCCGGTGTATATTTTCCTTTGTCTTTCATCCTTTGGTCGACTGGTTTTCCTTGTCGAAGTTTGGTTGAGAGATATCGATACCGAGATTTTCTGTTCCCCCTATGGCCGATTACTTCTCTTTTTGCCTCTATTACCGAGTCTTTGTTTTTTCCCAAATCCTAGCTGTGCCGTCCAAGTCTTCATTATTGCAGGCCACAGCACTGAGAGTGGTCTTATATGGAATCAATCGAGCGCAAGAATCGTGATTTCAAATGTTGAGAGATTATGCATCAAGGATCTCGAAATCCCGATTTGTGAAGGGGAAGATCTAGGTCGTCCGTTTGTGAGAAGTAGAGGGCTGTTGATTTGACTTCGGCAAATTTGGGAAGGCTAGGACCAGAGTTGTGAACATAGCGGATTTCAAGGCTTGGAAGGATTGGTCAGCTCCTGGAGTCTAATTGAAGGCATTCTTTTTAAGGAGAGAAGTGAGAGGTGCTGCAATTTTTCCATAATTCTTAACAAACTTGCGATAATAACCTGTTAAACCGAGAAAGACACACAAACTCTTAAGAGTTTTAGAGCAAGGCCAATCCTGCATAGCTTCAATTTTCTTAGGATCCACTTGTACACCATTCTTTCCCAAAATATGACCGAGGTACTCCACTTCAGAGGCTCCAAAGGCACATTTAAATTTTTTGAGGAAAATTTGGTGCTTAGAGAGTCAATGTAGAACTTGATCCACATAGGTGAGATGGGATGTCCAAGTTTTACTATAGGTGAGAATATCATCAAAGAAACTAAGACAAAATGGCGAAGAAAAGGACATGACACATGATTCATGATACTTTGGAAGGTGGAGGGGGCATTACACATGCCAAAGGGCATGACCAAAAACTCATAGTGACCCCCATGAGTTCTAAATCCAGTCTTGGGAATGTATACTTCTTTCATACATATTTGGTGGTAGCCAGAACGAAGATCAATTTTAGTAAAGCACTTAGCACCACTCAATTCATCCAAGAGATCATCAATAACAGGAATGAGAAACTTATCTTTGATGGTGAGTTTATTGAGGGAACAAAAGTCATGACACATGCGGCAAGTACCTTATTTCTTGAGTACCATGACCGCACGTGAAGAATAGGGGCTGGTACTAGGGTAGATAACACCTGCTTGGAGAAAATCTTGCACGATTTTCTCAATTTATTTCTTTTGGGAAAAGGGACGACGATAAGGGAAAACATTGGGAGAGAGACTACCAAGAAGAAGGGGATTAGAATGATCATGAACACCATGGGAAGGGGGAAGTCTCCGAGGAGTGTAAAAAATATCTTGGTGTTCGGAGATGATAGATTTGAGGTTAGGATGCACATAGGGTGTCTCAACTGCTTGAATGGAATGGAGTTGGGCAATAATACCTGAATGACCTTTCTTAAGAATATTTTCCATTCGATGGGAACTGATCTCAAGGAAACCTGCTATGAGTCCTTGGAACTTATACTATTGTCCCTCTTGGTGGAATTGCATGGTTAATGCCTTAAAATCCATGAGAATGGGGCCTAGAGTGCATAACCATTCAACACTTTGCACAATATCACAACCGCCCATGTTCATGGAAAACATATGAGATTTCAGGTGGTACTGTCCAATTTGAAGACATACATTTTCACAACGCTCACCACATTTCGTGGACTTTCCATTAGCTATCATGATTTGAAAATTGTTGATGACACAAATATAACAATTGGTTTCATGGGCAATGCGACGATGAATAAAATTATGGGTGCTTCCACTGTCAACAAGGATGATGACTTTCCTATGATTAATATAGACAATGAGCTTGAGGGTTTGTGGAGTAGAGAAGCCAGTGAGGGCATGCAATGAAATCATGGGGTCAACTTTAGGTGTGTCAGTGGGCTCCATAGTGACATCTGGAAGGGGTATCTCTTCAACAAGGGGAACTGCAATTTCTTATTCAACAACATCCTCTGAAATTGACATAAAAAGTTTTTGTTCTTTACACTTGTGCCTGAGAAAATATTTTTCATCACAATTATAGCAAAAACCCTTGAGTTGGCACTCAACCATTTCGGCCCGATTTAATTTCTAGACCTTGAGGGAAGTGGCAGGATTTGTGGGGTGAGGGCGAGGAGAAAAAGAGGGTTTTTTGTTCTGGAAAAGAATAAATTGTTGGGCTTCTTTGGAACGTTTAGTAGCTTGTAACCAAGTCTTGGGGCGAGCCATGAGGACCTGGGATCAGATTTCATCCTTTAGGCCACTGATAAAGCATTCCAAAAAGAATGCATCTGTCATGCCCTCCATTCTGAAGGGAAAATGCTCAAAGGTAGTTATAAATTCTTCCATTGTTCCTGACTATTTCAACTTGGTCAAACATCCTAAATAGTGGGTGTCAGTGTCAAAGTGTTCATAGATCTCTGCAACAAACTGGGTCCATGAAATATACCCTTGGCATGCATTTTTATGCCATTTCCACCATTGCCATCGTTCATAATCCAGATAGAGAACAACATAATGAAGTTTGGAAAACTCATCGGTATTGCCATGCAGAGAGAAATAATGCTCCATTTGAGTGACCCAACCTATGGAGTCGGAGCCATAAATTTTTTTGACCTCAACTCGAGGAGGATGGGGGTCACGATGAAAGGATTTGGATTGAAAAAGAATAAAATGGGAGGAATCAACACCATCTAAGTGGGACAGTTGGTCCGAGAAGGAATGGATCTGGGGGCGGTTTAACAACTGGTTGAAAACAGACTGGAGGGTGGAAATTTATCCCATGAATTTGGCCTCCATGGCATCAAATTGTTGTTGGATGTGGGTCTCTACTTTTTCAATGCAGGAATTGACGGAAGCAATCTCAGAAGTCACTTGGTTGATAGAATCCTTGGTCTGAGTGATTTAAGCTTGCAGGTTTTGGTTGAGAGTGGTGGCCATTTGGATATGAGGGGTTATTTTAAGGGAAAGGGGGTGGGTGGGACCACAAAAAAGAAGGAGTTATAAGTGATAGATACCACACCAGAATTTGAAAGTTGCGCAATATCGACATAAGAGCTATGTCGATAAAAAGAGAACAAATAGATAATTAAAAGTGGGAGATCATGTGTTTTTATAAGTTAAATCCAAGAGAAGCTCACTGAAACTAGGAAGTTTCCCAAAGTTGGTAGTGAGATATTGTGGGCCTTTTGAGGTCTTAAAAAATATAGGACCATTTGCATACATGCTAGCATTACCTGCATCCATGAAAATTCATAATGTGTTCCATGTGTATTTATTAAAAAAGTATGTACTTGATCCTAATCATGTGATTGATTGGAATGTGATCTAGGTGGAACATGAAGGGGATTTCAAGGTGGAACCAATGCGCTTCTTGGACCAGAAAGTCAAAGTGCTTAGGAAAAAATCCATTTGCTTGGTAAAGCTTCAATCAACATGTTATGGTATTGAAGACGTTACATGGGAGCACGAGAAATCCATGTGGGAAGCATACACGCAAAATTTTGAAAACTTTGAAGAAAAATGAATGTACATTTGTACATAAGAAAATAAAGACTCCCTTTTGGTAGCTGAAGTTCCTGGAGCCACAACTTTGATATTTTTTGTCGAACCAATATGTGGGTTGAGGGGAAAAGGGAGTTGCTGGTTGGAATTGCTGCGTGAGTCATTAAGTTGTGGAATTATCAAGTATTTTGATGTAATGTTTTTGTATATGTCAATGTGTAAATTTTATGGTTATGTGCACCAAGGACAATGTAGTTTGTAGGGGGAGGGGAATGTAACATCTCCGTTTTAAAACCCCAAATTAGTGATGTATATTGTAAATGTAGCATATGGCTAAGAGCCAAATAAAGTAATATGTAAATGATGTAAATTGAATACAATGAATGCAATGTATCGCCAACTGTAGATGGATAAATGCAGATATTTGGGGGCTAAGTATCCACAAGAGAGGGAAGGGGTCCAAGGGGGAGAGTTACCCATATCTATTAAACCAAAACCCATTTCTTATTTCTTACTAAAATTATCCTTACCATGAACCTTCCATTATCCGTTGAGTGTTCTAGAGCCCAATCATTGGATTCATGTAAGAGGGTTTGTGTGAGAGTCACTTCCCATAGTTATTGAGAGCATGGGGGTTGAGTATAATCAACTTGGGGGCCAAATGTTATTGCTGGTATTGGTAGATCAGCTGTTGAACCAACAAATAGCGTTGATGGTGCTACTGGTGTTGCTGGTGGTGCTATTGGATAAACAACAACTTAACCAATTGAATAAAAAAAGCCAACTGTTGTAAGGATATCTGGGTATAGGTCTCGATATGGATCTAGATCTTCACCTGGAACATCTGGAACTATCTATGCTACTAGCTTTGTTGCATATGGAATTTCTTGTATTGCTTCTATAGAATCTACTGAACTAAATGTAGAACCAATTGAAGAACCATATGAATCACTAGAAGGTGGTGGATACCCCTTTGCCTTAGGAGGTGGGAAGAGCGCAAGTCAAGCACGCAAGAGAAAGGAAGGAAATTCATATGGCCAGGAGACCAGTTTTTCCACATTCAAGTTTTAACATAGAGAGCAGTTTTTACATGGAGTTTTCTAGCCAACAATGGAGTTCTAACTGTTGGAGCTTGAAGGTAGTTGTTGTGGACTTGTTTGGATGTTGTTTGGAGTTGTAATTTCATGGAGAAAGAGGCTGCGTGCCTGGGAGTGATGAGTAGTTCAAAATTGGTCAAGGAAGCATGCTTTTTAGTTGCTGAGTGAATTTTTGTTTTAACCGTAGAATTTCTGAAGTCCCAACAAGTAGTTTTCATTTCCAACCTATGTTGGAAGCCCTGGAGGGGAGTGAAAATTCCTGAGGAATTGTGAGTAGTGAAGGGGGATTCCATCCCTTGGGTTGTACAGGTTGAGGGGAAGTGAGCTTGTGGACTAGAATTAGATATGACTTTAACTTTTGAAAGGGGGACATTATCCAACCTTAGGGACCATCTTCTCTTGTGGATTCATAGCCCCAACTTGGGGGTGTCTTGCTGTTGAGAACTGGAACAACAAGGCTACGATTGGGAGGAATGTTCATCCTTTGCAATGCATTGCATATCTTTAAGACAAGTGTTCTTGTTTGTTGTGTTAATTCATGTTAAATATTGATGTGGATGCTGTGCAATTTACTCTGAGTTATCTTGGTTAAATGATACTTGCTGTGAGTAGAATTGATGCATATAAATCTATATTTTGTGGTAGAATTTATACTATTTGCACTTAGTTGTTGTTGTGCACAAATAGATAAATTGCAATTACGTTTTTATTTAGTGTAGACAACTGAATGAGATTGAAGGGTGTGTTGTGTATTATTTCCACAGTTTAAATTGTTATCATAAATTTTTATTGGGTCATTTTTAGCAGTGACGTGACCAAGCTAGGGGCTGGGTATGTCACATGTGATGACTTGACAACCAAAATAATAGGATGAGGAAAACTAAAGTTGAATCTCATGGATGGAAGTCTTAGAACACCCCCTAGCTGTTGACGATTAAAAATCGTCACGAAATCTTTTCCCGCAAAGTGTTGCTAAAGCCTATTATTATAAAGCTAAATAATACTAGTAGGTGGGACCCCCTTGTAGATTGGAGATCAGGTCTGGTCCTTATTTAATGTTATGCTACTGTTCAACACTGCTTACATGGTTGATGACATCTTGTTTTTATTGGATGATGGATCAGGCGTATTATACGTGTTCTTTGTCCTCCAGGCTCAAGTTTTATGTTACAACGACCTATGTTATTCATGGTTACCATTACTATCTATTATTGGATCTATTACTAGGAGACTTTCACAATAAACATGTTAGCAATGACATACACAACAATTGGAAAAAGGCAAAAAGAAATATAAAAGCAAAGGGAAAAAACCAAAACTATGCTATATATTATACTACATGCATCGATTTTTAATGAGTTGTTGTTATCCTAGCTATTAAGTTCATAGCTATGCGATTTTCTTTGAGTTATATAGTTGATATGCATGGTGATTATGCTATGGAATAAGTTGATGTGGATCGTGCTATTGGTGATGATTCGATACATGGTTTATTGGATTATATAGTTGATATGCAATATGGTCAAGATGGAAGGTAATATGTGATGTGGGTGGAACTCTTGGAAATTAAGGGTTGTTTGTTTCGATGCATGGTTCAAATTGGATGAATTGTTGGGTTAATGGATGGCGCGTACTAAGAAATTAATTGAGCTTGAATATGGAGGTGACGTGCATTTACTGTACGTCACCCCTACTCCTTCCACTGTCTGTCACCATAGTTGGGCTATTGTTCAACTAGGTTTTGTTGTGGTTAGGCTCCGACTTTCAAGCAGAGGGGAACCGCTCGTCCAACTCGTGTTTAAGGTGTGTTGATTACAGGTATGTATTTTTTTGGCCATTCATGATTCTACTCTAGTTATGAAATGGATATTGGCTCATGTGTATTGGTATGTGATTTCTTTAAGTATTGCAACTGTGTAAAATTGTGATTTTGGATTGAAGTGTTGATGGTTTTCTCTGCACTAATGTTTGGAGTCACAACGTTATTGGTCATCCTGAGTGTTAACATACATAAAGGATCTTTGTCATCCTTGCTGGTTTGGTTGGAGGGTTTTTGTTTAGTTTTGGGTGGCTGGCTGTCCTCATATATTCTTATCGCTATATCCAGTATTTGGCTTTTATGGGTTTTTGATGGTTGGAAGCACTCTATGTCACTGCGTTTTGTTCACTTGGGCATTGGGTCGTTTTCACCACTAAAGGTCGTGAAATGGGTATTTTGTTCTTTCTCGACCCTGCCTTCACCTCAACTTTGTGGTTGTTTGACTGGGGATCCATGAGGGTTATACCCTGCGTGTGTTAAGTATCGTTAACAGGCCAAATTGGAGCCTCACTCTTCTGCTATAGCCTCTCTTGTCACAGGTTTTCTCCACCCTGTCCACGAATTAAGTTGTGGTGTTCTCTGTGTATGAGCCATTGGTCTCAGAGGTTTCCACCATTGAAAGGAGTTGGCTCTAGATTTCCCTGTGTTGGCCACAAAGAAAACTCTTAACTCTTCCAGTCTGAGGGTTGATAGAGAAGACTGTTGGGGCCTGTCAGGTTACTATTGGTTATTATTGATTAGTATGTATTGTTGACTGAATTGAGTGCATGATTGCCCAGTTGATGAGGTGGCAATCATGTCAGTTTTGATATCTAGTCACTGCATGTGTTATTACAATAGATATACCCTGCATGGTTAATTAGACAAATCAAATACACAGTCACTCTCCCGGTGTTTTGATAACCCAGTATTGTTTTTTGAGTAAGTCACAGTGTCACTTCATGTCGATGTGTGGATATGTGTGGTTTCTACAGCATGTTAGGTCGATTGTTGACTATTACGACAGTCCAAGTAATTGGCTCATCATTGAATTGGTTGATTGATTGATACACAATCACTGTCCTTTTGCACTAAAGATTATTTGGGTGTTAAAATTGGCATTGGTTACAATTGTTTAATGATGCTCGCGCATAATGAATTTGTATGTGTGGTGTTCCTACACCATGAATAAATGGTCATTGTAACTATGATTTTTTTTTTTGGGCCAAATGGTTATTGCAATCGGGATGACTGTAGCAAATCCATCCACTGTATGCATTATGGTTATTTGATTGTGTCAATAGGGATGAGATTGAGTTTTATACAACACGGTTGATTGCAGTTTGGTTAATTTGGAGCAATAGTGTATTAGATTGATAGCTCAACACGATGGGTTGAGTTAATACTGTGACTGTGTGTTTAGAATTGTAAAATGGGAATGTTGCATCATGGTGTTTTGGGTGGCTGCCCATTGTGTATGATATGGATATTTTGGGTTGCACACTCAGAGATAGTCACAGAGTTTTAAACACGACCTTGTTGCAATTCAATTATTTGTATTATGAAGTCAGATATGATTTGATGCCTCGTTGTGTTGGATGAATAACCCAACATTTTAAATGTTTAGAGTCAAGGGAAAATTTGGACCTGTACAGTCACATAAATGAAATTGCGTTTTGTCGAATGGTTGTATATTTCCCAGTTTAGTGTAAGTTGAAATGGTGATTGGTTATTTGGGTGTTTAAATGACACACAATGATGTTTGCAAAATGAATATGGATCATTGTGTTGAATGTCCATTGGGTATGTTAAATGAATGTCATGCACAGTGACATGCACGAGTGATGTGACAACGTAACCACAATGCAATTTAATTATTAAATAAATGTAGAGACAGAATCAAACATGATTTTTATGCCCGCATTTGATGAGAAAAGTGAAAGTAATTGACTGTGTATTTATTTGGAAATTTCTTATGGATAAATGGGAGAAAACATAGCTCCCCTACAGATTGCTATGGAATGCTTACTGTTTTGATTGATTGACACTGTGTAAATATTTGGTTATGAACAATGAACTAGTTTATACAGAGTAGTTGTTATTGGATCACAATGGTCATTTGGTTGGTGTATTTCCTTTTTCAGAATGGTTGTATGGATTACTCGATTAATTTTTTGAACAATACCCATTCTCAATTCCCACCATTATTTCGCTTTTTTCTAGTTACAATTCCATCGCCTTCCCACATTCATTTTCACTCCATGTTCTAAAATTGATTACGGTCAAGAAAAAATCTGTGTTGAAGCAGTTGGTAGTAGCACTGTCTTGGTTGAATTACAATGATGTTTTCTTTGGTTTGTAGTTGATTGCTGTTGTCTTTGAGCAGTAACCATATTCCCCCCCCCCCTCATCATACCATGTTTCACTCAATACAAACCCCTCACATATCCCAAGACCCTTTATTCACCCCCTGCTCATTGATTAACAATTAAACAATTTGTATGGATTGGATTGCATGAGTCTGATATATTGCTGAGCCAAAATCTATTTCATATTTTTAAAGAGTTATCATGTATTGTTATTTAAAGGATTATTTGCTAATCAATCACGTATACAATAATGAGCTATTCAAATAAAAGGATGAAAATCAAGGCCTACTATGCCTCTTTCAAAGAAAAGGCCACTACTGCCCCTTCCACATTTTCAGATAATTCTAGTAAATCTGTGTCCTCCCACTTGGATTTGAAGGATGATTGCCCTCATATGATCAGAAAGATGATGCTTAAATATTCCACATAGCCTAAAGTAGGTTCAGAAGGACTAAAAGATGATAGCATCAACAAGGGAAAGATTGCGTCACAAACCGGGAAATATGGATTTTAAGTTTTCTTTATTGTTGATGATAGTTGACTTCAGATTTTCATATGGCATGTTTTTTTGGATATGCTGGTAATATATTTTGGAAATGATTGCAAACATTATTGAGATAAATTTCCAAATGTTAATGCGATAATGGGAGTCACAAGGAGGTGTGGTTTTACTTAATTGACTAGTATGTTATACTTGTTAAGAACAAATGGGAGTCACAAGGGGTCCCACCTACTAGCTATTATTTAATTATAACCCTTATTATAATTATTACTTTTCCCCCTAACTAAAAGTTGGTTGAGTCTTTTAATTAACTTAACTAATGAGTTGGTTCAACTACTTTAACCAACTCTAATTTGTTTAAAGGCAAAAGGAAAGGGAGGAACAAAGGGGGATAGAAGAAGAAGCATACTAAGGTTTTCTCTTTGAGTTTATGTTGAGATAGTTTAGCTTTCATTCATTCATTTCTTCATCACAAGCCTAATTCTCTTTTATGATAGCAGGGTCTTATTGTAGAAAACAATATTCAGGGCTGAATTACATCATTCAGACACTTGTTTTTCAGAGGTGTTGATCTATCGTTGATAGTCTGTGTAGACTTGTCTGTTTGTGAATTAGTGTTCATGACTGACAAAGGCTATTATGCAGAGTCGAGTGGGCAACAATCTGTGGCAAGTTGATCCAACTTTTAGAGTTTAGTTTTGGTTTTCTGTCAGAGGTCCTTTTGTATGTTCCATCATAGATGTCTAAGTTTGACTTGGTCCAAAATTTATGTATGAGATTTTGTAAAGAAAATCACTCTTTGGTGAATTGGAATGAAATAAAGGATTGCTTTATGTCTCATCTATCTTGATTATCATATTGGTGACTTTACTTCTATCTTTACATTTATTTCAACAACTAATATGTTCAGAAAATTACATAAAAAGTAAATTTCCAGCAAGCTTTTTTATCGATAAAAGACTAGCCTAAGCACTCGTAATTAATACTTGTGAGTTAGGATGTTATTTTTGTTGGATTTAAACATAGGGTGATATTCCCATCTATTTTTCTTTAGCCAAGCAAAATATGAAAATGCTTGAGTAAGATCATTTCATATCTTTTCCTCAACATTTATTTGGCGACCATACTGGGGAAATCTTCGATATCTCTCTGGTTAATTTTTATATTCTATTTTCATCGATACATGTTTCTTTTTCTGATATTGATTATTTGATAATTTTATTTCTTAATGATTGTTCCTGTTGCAAGGCAACCCAATATTGAGCCCAGTCTTCAAGATCAGACCAACATTGATTTGAATCTATTTAATACCATCTTAGACACTGCCAGTGCCTGTGCCGAGCTTAACCTTTCTTGGGTATAAATTGAACGAGATATTAGTGCTCAAGAACAATTGGAAGCTAGACGTAGACATCCTAGAAATCAACAATAAACTTTTGTTTTTTCAAGTTTTGGCCTTTCTTTCATGTCTTTAGACTTTCGTGCTTCTAGAAGAAGAAGAGGGTTGTCACCTGAAATCAATCCTATTGCTGAAATAGGAAGAAGAAACGTTGTGTTATCTACCCAACACAGTTCTCTAAGGAGAAATTTATCTAATTCGTCCAGTTCGTCTTTCTTTCCCTTATCTATCATCCATAGGATGACATCTAGTGGTGGCTCTGGTGGCACTGGAAGTGCTCCATCTTCTAAATATTCATAGTCATCAGTGATTGGTAGCTTATATAGCCACCATATCCCTATACAATATACCACAAACCCCACCAAAGTTGTTAAAAAGTATGGTCTTTTCAGTTTGAAGAAGACGCCACAACCACACCGTGGCATGTATCCTCTCCCCTTAACCTAGCTCCTGCTACTCATCCACTTCCTAAATTTAAAGAGCATCTTCCTAGGTTCTCACAAAATATCACTGTCACTACAAACGAACACGTGGTGGAATTTTCTACTGCTTGTCATAACATAGGGGCTAATGACAATGATGCTTGCATGCGTTTATTCGTCAATTCCTTGGAAAGAAAGGCTGCGACCGACTTCTTTGACCTTCCTCCTAAGATCCTGTCTACTTGGGAGGAGTTAATATATTGGTTCTGATCCACTTATGGGAAATCTAAAAGCCCAACCGAGAAGTTAAGGGAGTATAATAATGTCACCTATAAGGATGGTGAGACCATCAAGTCCTTCAACTTATTTTTCACCAAGTTATACAATCAAATCCCCAAACTCATCTGCCCTCAGAACCAAGCCGTTTTCATGCATTACTACAATGCATTGCCTTCCCCCTACCGTCATAGGCTTGAGGAAAAATCCATTGATAATGTCGGCTCTGATCTCCATACTTTCTCAAAGTATGAGGAACAACTTGAAAGAATAGGTCTTCCCCACGGAGAATCAGTTAGACAGACAGACATGTCCACCCTTTTATAGCTAGTGCAAGACATGAAAAATCGTATGATAACATTTGAGCAAAAAGGAACTGTCTCCCCTCTCACTCCTGGAGCTTCATCCTCTTCTGCACCCCCCTTTAAGAATCTAGTTGAAAATAATTTTCTGCCTAAGGCTATCTTGCCTCGGAGTTGGTGTAACTTTTGCGAGGAACACCACAAAGAAACCACATGTGAGGTAAAGAAGCGTGCCAAAGATAATATCTTTGGTAAAAGACTAGAAGCTACTATCGTTTTCCTAGATTTTGCAGAGCCAAAGGATATCATGGTCATCAACACTAGGAACAAAGCCTATGCTCCCAAGGGAAGATTTGATCCTCCCCATAGTTCTTCTAGCCCGAGCACATCCTCAACCGCTGCTATTCTCTAGGTTCCTAAGGTTCCTGAGAGTTAAGGAATCACTCCCTCTCTCCCCTCTTCCAAATACAATATCTTGAATCTAGTAGATGCAACCCTTTTAGACATGGTTGCCATCCCTAAACAAAAGATGCATATGAAACAATTCATGGAAGGAAAAGCTTCCGTTGTAGCCAATATTTCCGAAGAGGTAAACGGAGAGGATTATTCTGTAAATAAAGTAGGCATACATAACTTTAGATACCCTGTAAAAAATCCCCTTTTTTATATTTCTGTAAAGATCATGGATAAAATTTCCCATTGTTTCCTCATTGAAGGCAGTTCTATCCCAAGTGTGATGTAGAATATTATTATGGAAGAGATAGGATTCTCCTGTACAAATGAAAATGCCAGAAGCATGCTCTCCTATAATAGTCTACAACAAACAACCATAGGCGAGGTTAAGGATGTGACCTTAGCTTTGTGCGCTCATCTTGAAATAAGGACAACCCTCAACATTCAGGTAATTGATATGCCAATGAGAAATTACTCAATCATCTTAGGGAGAGATTGGCAAGCCTCAATGGGTGGATACCTCTCACTCGACATAACACATTTATCCATTCCTCGGAATGAAAAAAACATTATAGTTCTTAGAGAAGGAAGAATATCACCTTACATAGAGAGTGTCCCACAACCTAACGTAAATTATAACGAAGAGGACCTAGGAGTGTATTCCATATTTGTTGAGGAGGATAACATTCCCATGGAACAAATCGATTTAGATGAGGGCATATGGCACATGCACTTTGATGGTTCATGCTCTAATGAAGGTAATGGAGCTGGCATTATCTTGATTTCTCCTGTAGGAAAAATTCATAACTTTTCTTACCGGTTGGATTTCGCTTGCACTAACAATATCACTGAATTCAAAGCTTTGTTATTAGGCATTTAAAATGCTTATAATCTTGGCTATGGTCACCTTTCAGTTTTTGGGGATTTCAAGCTTGTTGTGAATATTGTGCGTAAAATTTAATCTCCTAGCAACAAGTTGATGAAACGATACACCCAAACTGTTTGGGTTCTTATCTCGAACCTTTTATCTTTCAACATCACTCATGTTAAGAGGGAGTTAAACTCAATGGATGATCGATTAGCAGTTTTCGCAGCCTCCCCTAATCGACAACTTCCGCCACACATACCTGATTGTACCTTTCAGTCCCTATATCGTCCACATATCCTTGACAATATAGAATCTTGACAGGTCTTCCCTAACAATGAGAGCATTTGCGCTTTTATTCAAAATGAACCTTTTAAGCCTAAGGAAATTATATCTATAGAAGATAACATGATTCCTAAAGGCTTGACTCCTCTAGAGAGTTCATTTTCTTTGAGTGATGTATGCAACAAGGAGAAACAAAAAGAAGAAGAGTTGAGAAGGAAGGTGGGTGAAACCATCTACTTGAACATTGGGACACCCGAGACTCCAAAGAATGTTAAAATAGGTGCCAAATGTTCAGATGAAGAGAGAGTGAAGTTTGCCAAGTTGCTTGGTGAATTTCAAGATGTTTTTACTTGGTCGTATGAGGATCTTCGTGGTTTTGATCCTTTTCTTATACAACATGCCATCCCCATTCAGGAAGGCATAAAACCAGTCAAGCAAAAACAAAGACCCATCAACCCTACACTAGAAGTAACTATTCGAAAGGAGTTGGAAAAACTCTTGAAGGATGGAATCACTTTTCCGGTCAAGTATTCTGAATGGGTTTCAAATATGGTTCCTCTTCAGAAAACAACTGGTCAGATCATATTGTGCGTTGATTTTCACACATTAAATCGAGCTAGTATAAAAGACCATTTCCCTCTCCCTAACATGGAAATGATTTTGCAACAAGTTGCAGGGTCTCAAATGATGTCCTTACTTGAAGGGTTTTTCGGTTACAATCACATCAAGGTAAAAAGGGCAGATAAATATAAAACCACCTTTATTACTCATTGGGGTACCTTTGCTTATGAACGTATTCCTTTTGGCTTATCTAATGTAGGTGGCACCTTTCAAAGAGCTATGAAATTAGCATTTGACGATTTGATTGGTAAGATCATTTAGATCTACCTTGATTACTTAATAGTATACTCTAAAATCTGATCAGATCATTTTGGTCATCTGAGAAAAGTTCTCATGTGATGTAGGAAATTTGGAATTTCTCTAAACCCTTCCAAGTCAATTTTTGGTGTTACCGAAGACAAGCTCCTTGGACACATCATCTCAGATTCAGGAATAAGCATTGATCTTGGAAGGATTGCTACTATCCTTAATCTTCCTGCTCCCACTTCCAAGAAAGAGGTTCAAGATTTTTTGGGGGTTATTAACTTCGTCTGTAGGTTTGTCCCAGATTTTGTGGTGATGGTCAAGCCAATTCATAATCTACTTAAGCAATATCATTCCTTTTCTTGGACATATGATGTCAAAATTGCTTTTGAAGGGATTAAGAATGCAATTAGTTCAGCACCAGTTTTGGCGAAGCCAGATTTTGAGAAGGAATTCAAGATATATACTAATGACACCGAGGAGGCAGTTTCTGCTGCCCTTATGCAAAATGATGACCAAGGCAATGAAAAACCAATGGCTTACATGAGTCAAAGTTTGTCTGATGATGAATTTAAATATTCTTTTATTGAAAAACATGCTTTCTCTCTTATTAAGGCTGTTGAAAAGTTTCGCCATTACATCTTAGGTAACCATACATTGGTAAAGGTCCCTTTACCCTCTGTCAAGTTTTTTTCTCTCACAAACTTATCTTTCAGGAAAGCTTGCACTTTGGCTTGCCAAGATCTAGAAGCATGATTTAAATATCGTGACTTCTACCACTATCAAGGGACGTGACCTAGCCCTTCACTTGGCTCAACATGCTGATAATGGTGAGGAAGAAGATAGTTCCCTTTCAACCCTCTTTTACATTGACGATAAGATCCTCCCTGTTTCTGAACATCCTTGGTACAAGAATTTGGTTTATTATTTACAGAACCAAAGATGTCCAAACAACTTAGACGCTCATCAAAGGAGAAGACTCCGTCTTGAATCTGTGAGATATGTCATTATAGGAGAATTATTAGTTCGAAGATCGGCTAATGGTGTGCTACTTCACTATGTAAACAATGAAGATGCACAAAAAATGTTACAAGAAGCTCATGGTTCTTCAAGTTCTATCATTCATGTAGGAGGTCATTTCTCTGCAAAAATCACTGCTTTCAAGATTATTAGAAAAGGGTACTATTGGCCTTCGATCTTTCGTGACTCTTATGTTTTTTCGAGATCTTGTGACAAGTGCCAAAAATTTGCTGGGAAAGAATGCCTTTCAGCCATGCCATTACAACCTATCCTACCAAACTTTCCTTTTTCAAAGTGGGGATTGTATTTTATTGGTCCAATTAATCCCCCTTCTTCAGCTGGATAGGTTTTTATTTTTACAGCCACAAATTATTTTACAAAATGGGTTGAAGTTGTCCCACTTAAACATTCCACAGACGATCAGGTAATTTCTTTCCTTGAAAATAATATTTTTTCTATATTTGGTCTTCCATTAGAAATTATCACAGACAATGGCCCCGCTTTCAGTTCTGCTAAGCTGACTCAATTTCTAGCCAATTTGGGGGTTACACATTTCACCTCATCAGCTTATTACCCCCAAGGAAATGGGCAGGCCAAGTATACCAACAAAAATATGGTAAGAATCGTCAAAAGTCTCATCGAAGATAAGCCTCGCCAGTGGCACACTCTCCTCACTTATGCCCTCTGTGAAGATCGAACTACTGCCAAGGTAAGCACTGGTTGTACTCCTTTTCAGCTTGTCTATGGTCAAGAAGCCCTCTTGCCAACCGAGATGGAACTTTCTTACTTAAGGTTGATGCTATAGATTGAAGAATTAAATTATTCAGATGTTTCACAAAGGATAAATGCACTACTAGCTTTGGAAGAACAAAGGATGTTTGCTTTGGATAATATTAAAAGGAGAAATCAAACTGTTAAGAAGTATTTCAACAAGAGTGTCAAGACTGCCAAGTTCAAGGTCAATGAAAAAGTTTTGCTATGGGATTCAACTCATGCTGAAAGGGGAAGACATTCAAAATTTCATAAATTATGGCTGGGTCCTTTCAAGATTGCTTTTGTCTTAGGTACAAATTCTTACATTTTGAAAGATTTACAGGAGTGATTGTTTTCCTACACCACTAATAATTCTCACTTAAAACATTACGTGGAACCAACTTGAAAGGCTCTAACGCTGTCTGGATTTTCTGTATTTTAGTAGTCTAGCTCTTTTTTCAATTTCATTTTTTTTCTTTTCTGCTTACAGTAGTTGATTTCTGTTTTCGGTTTAAGCGTTTTCTACCGCTTTTACTTTTCTGTCACTTTATTTCTGCTATTTTAATTTGCTGCAATTTTATTCTGTTAGATTTTGCATTATGTCATATTTTTTTAGTCGAGAATAAGATGTTGGATCAAGTATGCAACAGTGACACTCCTGCGATATATTGTTAGTCAATAACAATCAATCTTACACAATTGTTATGATGTCTCTTCTGAAGGACCCTTGAAATTGTTATATACTTCCACTGCTGTCTTATACAGGATTGGCTATGTCCCGCTTCTTCTTTCCATTTCTTCATCCATTTGAGAAATAAAAAATCAGATCCATTATTTTTTCTCCTTGAAATAAGAGCCGATTCTGGTTGATTATGCATACAGGGATAAACCCCCTCATACTTAACATTTTTCATAAGTTATTCTCAAATTCCTGGTCATTTTTCCATTAAATCCGCTCACTTCCCCCTATTTCATAATTATTTTGGTTTCATCTTCTAAAATTACTGTTCTTGGTCTGCAAAACCATGAGTTCTGAGTTCTAAATCTGTTCAAAACAAATTTCCTTGTGGAGTCGCCAGTTTGTTGACGATTAAAAAAAGTCACGAAATTTTTTCCTGCAAAGTGTTGCTAAAGCCTATTATTATAAAGCTAAATAATACTAGTAGGTGGGACCCCCCTGTAGATTGGAGATCAGGTATGGTCCTTATTTAATGTTATGCTACTGTTTGACACTGCTTACATGGTTGATGGCATCTTGTTTTTATTGGATGATGGATCAGGCGTATTATACGTGTTCTTTGCTGCTCTAGGCTCAAGTTTTATGTTACAACGACCTATGTTATTCATGGTTACCTTTGCTGTCTCTTATTGGATCTATTAATAGGAAAATTGCACTATTATTGGATCTATTATTGGATCTATTAAGAAAATAAGGCCGAAATGCAAGGAAGGATAAATTCTTTTGATGGTGCTTTCTAAGGTATGTTATTTACAGGTCATCTCACCATTTTCGCTATAACTTTTTTTCTATAATGATTCAGATCTTGAAATATCTATGAAAGTGAGAAAACATATCCAAGTATCTGTGGTTAAAAATTCATCTTGTGGGTCATTGTATTTTGGCAGTTACACTCCGTGGAAAATAGGGTTTGTGGCCAGTCCTGAAACTAGTCAAAATCAAGTGTTTCAGGTAAAAACGTCATAAATTCTTCATAACAGATCCAAATTCAGTGAGACAAAATGTGTTGGTTAGGGTGAAGTCTGTATTATGTTTTGTAATAGTTTCATATCATTCCATCAAATATTTTGTGCGGGGCACGCTCTACAAGGTCGCTTTCTAGAATAAGATAGAATTCAATAAGGTATGCCATTTTTGCTATAACTCCTTTTCTGAGAGGTTCCAAGTAGTGCCACTTGGAGGAATTGCATAAAACACACCGAAGAACATTGTATATCAGTTTCAGATCTTTATACATTACAGGTTCAAAGTTATGATTACTTCAAGTTAGGGTTGTTGACTAATCCAAAACTAGGCATGTGAGACTAAAGAAAAGTTTGATTAAAATGCTAGTCTCTTGTTTTTAAAGTTATTGAAGGTTTCTAGGAATGTGATCATATACACCAGGTCTATTACAGAGCTACAAATCAGATTTGGATGATGCAATTGATGAGGGATTTTGGTTGAGGTACATGTTGAGTACATGGTTGAGACAAGTAGTTGATAAGTTGGCACATACATGAGGTGTATAGTTGATGATGTTGGTACATATTGATGAGTCATAGTTGATGAGTAGTTGACACATGATTGGTACATACTTGGTACATGGTTGGATGGACTTATTTATGGTACAGGTTGATTACAGGTTGGTGTATGGTTGATGCACTTGTTTATGGTACAGGTTGATTAAAGGTTGAGGTACAGGTTGATGCATGGTTCAGATTTATTTGTACATGTTTATAGCAGTATATCTCACAGTGATAGTGTGATAGTGTTTCCATCATTCTACTTCTACTTCAGGGTGGTAGGATGGGGCAAGGACAGGTGGTTGTAGCCACCTTATGGTTGTAGTTGGAGAACATTGGGGGTTGTAGCCTCCTTCTGGTTGTAGCCAGAGATTTGGGGAGTTGGAGCTTCCATCAGGTTGTAGCCTAAGAAAGTAGGGGGTTGGAGCCTCCTTCCAGTTGCAACTGGAAAACAAAGGAAGTTGGTGCTTCCAATGAATGTAATTCTTCAATACATATAAGAAAAAACATTCCGTGGTTTTCTCCCGATTTGGGTTTCCACGTAAAACACTGGTGTA
>ML787357.1:398309-427438 GCA_009831015.1 Picea engelmannii
GTGCTTCCAATGAATGTAATTCTTCAAGACATATAAGAAAAAACATTCCGTGGTTTTCTCCCGATTTGGGTTTCCACGTAAAACACTGGTGTACTGTGTATGTGTGTGATTGTTTATTTATTACTGCTCATTATTGGATTATAATTCTACATTGATATAACATTTGAAGAAAAAGGATTATAATTACGTTATTACTGATTCACCCCCCCTCTCAGTAATCCAACAATTGGGTCGTTTTCACCACTAAAGGTCGCATAATGGGTATTTTGTTCTTTCTCGACCCTGCCTTCACCTCAACATTGTGGTTGTTTGACTGGGGAGCCATGAGGGTTATACCCTGTGTGTGTTAAGTATTGTTACCAGGCCAAATTGGAGCCTCACTCCTCTGTTATAGCCTCTCCTGTCACAGGTTTTCGCCACCCTGTCCACGAAGTAAGTTGTGGTGTTCTCTGTGTATGCATCATTGGTCTCAGAGGTTTCCACCATTGAAAGGAGTCGGCTCTATCTTTCCCTGTGTTGGCCATAGAGAAAACCCTTAACTCCTCTAGTCTGAGGGTTGATAGAGAAGACCGTCGGGGATTGTCGGGTTACTATTGGTTATTGTTGATTGGTATGTATTGTCGACCGAATTGAGTACATCCTCACCCAATTGATGAGGTGGAAATCATGTCAGTTTTGATATCTAGTCACTGCATGTGTTATTACAATGGATATACCCTGCATGGTTATTTGGACAAATCAAATACACAATCACTCTCCTAGTGTTCTGATAACCCAGTATTGTTTTTTGAGTAAGTCACAGTGTCGCTTCATGTCGATGCGTGGATATGTGTGGTTTATACAACATGTTAGGTCAGTTGTTGACTATTACAACAGTCCAAGTAATTGGATCAACATTGAATTGGTTGATTGGTTTATACACAGTCACTGTCTTTTTGTACTAAAGATTATTTGGGTGTTAAACTCGGCATTGGTTACAATTGTTTAATGATGCTCGCACATAATGCATTTGTATGTTTGGTGTTCCTACACCACGAATAAATGGTCATTGTAACTATGAGTTTTATTTTTTGGGCCAAATGGTTATCGCAACCAGGATGACTGTATAAAATCCATCCATTGTGTGCGTTATGGTTATTTGATTGCATCATTAGGGATGAGCCCAAGTTTTATATAACACGATTGATTGAAGTTTGGTTAATTTGAAGCAATACTGTATTAGATTGATAGCTCGACACGATGGGTTGAGTTAATACTGTGACTGTGTGCTTAGAATTGTAAAATGGGAATGTTGCATCGTTGTGTTTTGGGTGGCTGCCCACTGTTTATGATATGGATATTTTGGGTTGCGCACTCAAAGATAGTCACAAAGTTTTAAACACGACCTTGTTACAATTCGATTATTTGTATTATGAAGTCATATATGCTTTGCTTCCTCGTTGTGTTGGATGAATAACCCATCATTTTCAATGTTTAGAGTCAAGGGAAAATTTGGACCTGTACAGTCACATAAATGAAATTGTGTTTTGTCGAATGGTTGTATATTTCCCAGTTTAGTGTAAGTTGAAATGGTGATTGGTTATTTGGGTGTTTAAATGACATGCAATGATGTTTGCAAAATGAATATGGATCATTGTGTTGAATGTCCATTGGGCATGTTAAATGAATGTCATGCACAGTGACATGCACGAGTGATGTGACAGTATGACCACAACGCAATTTAATTATTAAATAAATGTAGAGACATAATAGAACATGATTTTTATGCCTGCATTTGATGAGCAAAACGAAAGTAATTGACTGTGTATTTATTTGGAAATTTCTTATGGATAAATGGGAGAAAACATAGCTCCCCTACAGATTGTTGTGGAATGCTTACTATTTTGATTGATTGGCACTGTGTAAATATTTGGTTATGAACAATGAACTAGTTAATACACAGTAGTTGTTATTGGATCACAATGGTTATTTGGTTGGTGTATTTCCTTTTTCAGAATGGTTATATGGATTACTTAATTATTTTTATGAACAATACTTGCTCTCATTCTCCACCATTATTTCTCTTTTCTCTAATTACAACCCCATCACCTTCCCACATTCATTTTCACTCCATGTTCTAAAATTGATTACGGTCAAGAAAAATTATGTGTTGAAGCAGTTGGCAGGAGCACTATCTTGGTTGAATTACAATGATGTTTTCTTTGGTTTGTAGTTGATTGTTGTTGTCTTTGAGAAGTAACCATATTTCCCCCCCCCTCATCATGTCATTTTCTCTCAATACAAACCCCTCACATATCTCAGGACCCTTTATTCACCCCCTGCTCATTGATTAATAGTTAAACAATTTGTATGGATTGGATTGCATGAGTCTGATATATTGCTGAGCCAAAATCTATTTCATATTTTTAAAGAGTTATCATGTATGGTTATTTAAAGGATTATTTTCTAATCAATCACGTATATAGGAATGAGCTATTAAAATAAAAGACTGAAAACCGAGGCCTACTACGTCTCTGTCAAAGAAAAGGCCGCTACTGCCCCTTCCACATTTTCAGATAATTCCAGTAAATTTGTGTCCTCCCACTTGCATTGTAAGGACGATTTCCCTCATATGATTAGCAAGATGACGCTTAAAGATTCCACATAGCCTAAAGCAGGTTCAGAAGGACTAAAAGATGATAGCATCAACAAGGGAAAGATTGCATCACAAACCGAGAAATATGGATTTTAAGTTTTCTTTATTGTTGATGACAGTTGAGTTTATATTTTCACATGGCATGTTTTTTTTGAATATGCTGTTAATATATTTTGGAAATGATTGCAAACATTATTGAGATAAATTGCCAAATGTTAATATGATAATGGGAGTCACAAGGAGGTGTGTTTTTACTTAATTGACTAGTATGTTATGATTGTTAAGAACAAATCTGAGTCACAAGGGGTCCCACCTACTAGCTATTATTTAATTATAACCCCTATTATGATTATTAATTTTCTCCCTAACTAAAAGTTGGTTGAATCTTTTAATTAAATTAACTAATGAGTTGGTTCGAATACTTCAACCAACTCTAATTTGTTTAAAGGCAAAAGGAAAGGGAGGAAAAAACGGGGATAGAAGCAGAAGCATACTAAGGTTTGTTCTTTGAGTTTATGTTCAGATAGTTCATCTTTCATTCATTCATTCATTCATCACAAGCCTAATTCTCTTTTATGATAGCATGGTCTTATTGTAGACAACAATATTCAGGGTTGAATTACATCATTCAGACACTTGTTTTTGAGAGGTGTTGATCTATCTTTGATAGTCCGTGTAGACTTGTTTGTTTTTGAATTAGTTTTCATGACTGACAAAGGCTATTGCGTAGAGTCGAGTGGGAAAAAATCTGTGGCAAGCTGATCCAACTTTTAGAGTTCAGTTTTGGTTTTTTTTCAGAGGTCCTTTTGTATGTTCCATCGGGGATGTCTAAGTTTGACTTTGGTCCAAAATTTCTGTATGAGATTTTATAAAGAAAATGACTCTTTGGTGAATTGGAATGAAATAAAGGATTTATTTATGTCTCATCTGTCTTGATTATCATCTTGGTGACTTTACTTCTATCTTTACATTTATTTTAGCAACTAACATGTTCATAAAATTACATAAAAAGTAAATTTCTAGCAAGCTTTTTTATCGATAAAAGACTAGCCTAAGCACTCGTAATTAATACTTGTGAGTTAGGATGTTATTTTTGTTGGATATAAACATAGCGTGATATTCCTGTCTATTTTGATTTAGCTAAGAAGAATCTAAAAATGCTTGATTAAGGTCATTTCATATCTTTTCCTCAACACTAGTGTTTTACACATCCCAGGATTGGCCAGAAATTTGATTTTTGTAAGAAAAATGGACAATGTAGGGGTAAAAAAAGTGTTTGAGAAAGAAATCTATAGGATGGTTCGAGGAGCAATGGTGTTGCTAAAGGGAGATCCATTTGGAAATCTATATAAGATGCAAGGAAGAACTATTAGTGATGGGTGTAATAGTTACATTTTTCTTGAGATTGGAGATGAAGAATAAAAAATTCCTATAGTCTCTGGAGAAAAGGCTATGTTGTGGCATCAAAGGTTGGGGTGTATAGGAGAGAAGGGCCTTCAACTACTACACGCTAAAGGTATGGTTGAAGGTATGTCTAAATGCTCCCTGGATTTTGATTTTTGTGAACATTTTGTATATGGGAAGCAAAATCAGTAAGAATCCTCTCTGGTGCAATGAGAACAGAGGGAATTTTATAGTTGGTGCACAGTGTTGTGTTTGGACCTGTGTCGATTCCATCACTCATAAAATATGTGTACTATGTATCATTTATAGATGAATTCTCAAGGAATACATGGATATATTTCCTTGAGAAGAAATCTAAAGTGTTTGACATGTTTAAAGAGTTCAAGGCTCTTGTGGAGAATCAAACAGAGAAAACAATTAAGGTGTCAAGGATGAATAATGATGGAGATTTATGTGGAAATGAATTTTAAGACTTCTATAAGAAGTGAAGTATAGAAAGGAAGAAGACTACTCCATATACACCTAAACATAATGGAGTTGTAGAAAGTATGAATATGATGTTGATGGAAAAAGCAAGGTGCATGCTCAGTGGTTGTGGGTTAAGATTGAATTCTGGGTAGAGGTAGTGGGTACTACATGTTACCTAGTTAATTAATCACATGTTGATGGGTCCTAAATCCCTTGACTCAACAGTAGGAACCAAACCCACCATCGAGGCCCAATTAGACTATGCAACATTTAAAATGGAATGGTTCTCCAGATCTTGCGATCCGACCAATTTATCGATGGGCTTTTGTGTTTTCTTGTGAAGGCTCTTCTTTCAGTTAGGATTGTTTTCTTCTGTATTTTCTCTTGGGTGGGGATGATATGAGAGATGAAAGCCAGTATAAACCAAAAGGATTAAGTTTTAACTACTGGGGAACAGGTTAATCTTGGGATAACCCGCTGCTCAACATGCAGACAATTACTCTATACCACAGGCCTAGTACTAATACATTAACCATGTGAGCATCCAATTACTGTCTAAGAAAATAACTATCAGGAAGAAAGAACATATGTAATAAGATAATGGAAAGAAAAATAATTCATATACCATAACCATGCATAACATAATCACACAACGATTTATCTTCATCATTAAAGCAAAGAACATCAAGACATTGCACCGGATAACTTGACAAGAAAATTAATTGCTCTTACTCGTTACTGCATCATTCATGAAACATGATAGGAATTAGTTCTTCTCCAAGTCCAATCACATGCATTTGATGAAAATAGCTTGTCTTTGGTCCAGAAGGACTTTTTCAATTCATAGCAATCTTAAAATAATTCTTAACAACCAAAAAAGAAAGAGTCTTATAAAAACCATCGACCTTTTGCTAATTGGCCGGTGTCTTTATTTATAATATAAAGTTTTAACTGAAACTAAAGGCTAAGTGAAGTTTAAACAAAACAAAAATTGTCACGTGGCATTATCTTCTAACAACTTCTTTAACAGTCGTCCTGAGATACTTCTTGGAAACGGTGACTTCTCTCATATTCAGTCCAGCTGAAAAATAGTTCTTCACAAGTTTGGGCCCATGGAAATCTATGTTGTTAAATCGAGGTTGCATATATTCCCCTGATGTCCACTGCATGCGCTTGATACTTTAATAAATTGGAGTTCAACTGTTGTAGCATGTTCAGGATCTGATCAGATATTCTGCAAATTGTTGCACTTTCCCTGGCCTCGCATCGACTATCTTTGTGAACTCTTTGGTCCATAGCGCATCTTGTTCAACATGTTGCTTGACCACATTGCTTGGGTCAATGAAATTATCGGGGGTTCTGAACTCGGGGAGCCCCACATCCTTCATTATTTTGTCAATTCTACTTCGGTGTTTCTTTCGGGTTCATCGGTCAGATCATAGAGCAAGCTTTGTTCAGTAATTGGGGAATATTTCCTACAATCGGGGATGAGATAGTTTAGTGATCAAGCAATATGATATAAGGTACCAACAAACATAATGGACCGGTGCTTACTTGTGGAGCTCGTTAGTCTTTATCGTTCAATACTTACATGATCCCAGTTGCTCCTTTGAAGGACCTGCGATGTATTTTATCTGTACCGCCGCTCCTCTTTAGTTTAAACGAGTCACATCAGCGTGCCATATCATGGAAAATCGAGTACGACGGATATGAGCATCAGAACCATCACAGTAGCCACTCGACCTTTGGGGTCGGGAAAATATGTCAGAGTTGAGCGTGAGCGTGTATTCTCCTAGAAGGTTGGATACCGTAGTAAGGAAGTCGTTAAATGCCTCCAGAATCCATATCGCCAAGTGTGTCAACCATCATTCGTCAATAACGGAAGCTGGGGAGTTTAACAAGATTGGAACGATCATTCTACACATCCCTTGCGACTCCGATCGGAGGCATTTTATGTGTTCTGGATTACATCTGACGAGCAACTGTGACGTGTTAAGTCTGTAAGACATCCTGTCATGAGGCATGAGTGTTCTTTTAGCACGCTATGGTTTTCTCATTTGTTTCACTATAAATTCTAGGAGTTTTGTGGGGAATTCCATGCATAAGTCGAGTTTATACCTATGTAGCGCTAGTCCTGTGAGTTTATTCAGATGCAACTCGGTGTAGTGGTCCTTTATCATCTATAGACGCCCAAGCCACTACTTTGTTGCACTATGAGACCCCCTTTGAACATGGGACGGGGTTTGCGAGGTAGTCAGAGTGCTAGGTCCGAGCCCCAACATGCCTGGGATTCTTTCTTATTGGCTTCCAGTGTCCTTGAACCTTTGATAGGAGGTATCAACTTTTGCTTAGAGAGGGTGTCGATGCCTCTAGCAGAAGTTGGGGTGGAGATAAGTATGCCTGAAGGAGGTATGCTTGGGGCCACGCCCCTACAGAAGCGGACACCATGGAGCTTGTTGGCATAAACCTCGATTTGCAACCCTTGAGTTGGTTTTGCCGTGGGATGGAATTTGTTTAAGATGGTCATGAATCTCTGATTGAAATATTTGACCCTCTCTTTCAGACTCATGGTGGCTGTGAACAACTCAATCATCAGGGCTCCCATAGTAGTTTCCTCTACAAATTTATCTAGAAAATCTTTTTGGAACTTAGTCCAACTAGTTATCGATCCTACTGGCAAATTGAAATACAACATGGAAGCTGAATTTTCAAACGTGTAGGGAAAGAGTCTACAGATTACGTCTTCATGTTGAACGTTCATAAGTTTGATCATGAGTATGAACTTCTTGATATGATATTCAGGTGATCCCAAAGTTTCGGGGTCGTACTTAGGAAGAAGTTTTTCCGTATGCTGGGGAGGATTATGTACTTGTCTGGGGACGGCCATGGCGTCTCCATCCAACCAGGACTGGTTGTTCTGAAGTGGGATTTCTCTTTCTTACTCATGGTTATTTTTACCCTCCATATCTTCGGAATCTGAGTCGAATTCTTCTACTTCCAAAAAGTCGTTTGGCTCGGAGACATCGCCGTCTGGCGTTTCAAGTATCAGATTGAGAGGTTCTTGGATTTCAGTAATTGAAAAATCTACTAAGTCTTCTACGGAGTGTACGAAAACCTCGTCGGGAGTGCTAACCATTGGCCTGCTTTGTTGTTTTCTTAGAGGAAGGATGGGAGCTAATGACAATGCACCGATCTGTTGGGTGTAGGCTCTAGTGATTCTCCTGAATTGATTCACTTCCTTGTGAGGAAAGGCATAAGGTATTTCAGGGTGAAACGGTTCTTCCTCGGGCTGGGGTGAGTTATCCGTTTCGGGAATACTCAACATGTGTGGGATGTCTTGTGAAGGACTAGCCATGCATGTGGTCTGTTATGAATCTATAGGCTTTTTGAAATGATAGATAAAATATATATTCAACCATTCATTCTTAGGCCCTCCTTCTAGTGCCAATTCTGTTGATGGGTCCTAAATCCCTTGACTCAACAGTAGGAACCAAACCCACCACCGAGACCTAATTAGACTCTGTAGTGTTTAAAATGGAATGGTTCTCTAGATCTTGTGATCCAACCAATTTATCGATGGGCTTTTGTGTTTTCTTGTGAAGGCTCTTCCTTCAGTTAGGACTATTTTCTTCTATATTTTCTCTTGGGTGGGGCTGATATGAGATATGCAAGCCAGTATAAACCAACTTGACAAACAACAGGATTAAGTTTTAACTACTGGGGAATAGGTTAAGCTTGGGATAACCCGTTGCTCAACATGCAAACAATTAATCTATATCACAGGCCTAGTACTAATACATTAACCATGTGAGCATCCAATTACTGTCTGAGAAACTAACTATCAGGAAGAAAGCACATATGTAATAAGATAATGGAAAGAAAAATAATTCATCTACCATAACCATGCATCACATAATCACACAATGATTTATCTTCATCATTAAAGAAAAGAACATCAATACATTGCACCAGATAACTTGACAACAAAATTAATTTCTCTTACTCATTACTCCATCATTCATGAAACAGGATAGGAAGTAGTTCTTCTCCAAGTCCAATCACATGCATCTGATGAAAATAGTTTGTCTTTGGTCCAGAAGGACTTTTTCAATTCATAGCAGTCTCAAAATAATTCTTAACAACCAAAATAGAAAGAGTCTTACAACAACCATCAACCTTTTGCTAATTGGCTGTTGTCTTTATTTATAATATAAATTTTTAATTGAAACTAACGACTAAATGCAGTTTAAACAAAACAAAAATTGCCACCTGACGTTATCTTCTAACAACTTCTTTAACAGTCGTCCTGAGATACTTCTTGGAAATGATGACTTCTCTCATATTCAGTCCAGCTGAAAAATAGTTCTTCGCAAGTTTGGGCCCATGGAAATTTGTGTCGTTCCATCGGGGCCACATATATTCCCCTGATGTCCACTGCATGCGCTCGATACTTTAATAAACTGGAGTTCAGCTGCTGTATCATGGTTTGGGCTCTGATCGGATGTTCTGCAAATTGTTGCACTTGCCCTGGACTCACATCGGCTATCTTTGCGAACTCTTCGGTCCATAGTGCATCTTGCTCACCATGCTGCTTGACCACTTCACTTAGGTCAATGAAATTATTAGGGGTGCCGAACTCGGGGAGCCTGACATCCTTCATTATTTTTTCGATTCTGCTTCGGTGTTTCTTTCGGGTTCATCGGCGAGATCACAAAGCAAGCTTTGTTCTGTAATTGGGTAATATTTCCTGCAATCGAGGTTGAGATAGTTTAGTGATCAAGCAATATGATAGAAGGTACCAACAAACATAATGGACCGGTGCGTACTTGTGGAGCTCGTTAGTCTCGATCGTTCAATAGTTGCGTGATCCCAGTTGCTCCTTTGAATGACCTGCGATGTATTTTATTTGTGCTGCTGCTTCTCTTTAGTTTAAATGAGTCATGTCAGCACGCCATATCGTGGAAAATCGAGTACGACGGATATGAGAGTCAGAACCGTCATAGTAGTCGCTCGACCTTTGGGGCCGAGAAAAGACGCCATAGTTGAGCGTGCACGTGTATGCTCCTAGAAGGTCAGATATCATAGTAAGGAAGTCGTTAAATACCTCTAGAATCCATATCAGTAAGAGTGTCAACCATCATTTGTCAATAATGGAAGCTGGGGAGTTTAATGAGATTGGAATGACCGTACTGCACATCCCCTGTGACTTCGATTGGCAGTGTTTTATACGTTCTGGATTACATCTGATGAGTAGCCGTGACGCTTTAAGTCTACAAGACATCCTGTCACAAGGTGTGAGTGTTATTTTGGCACGCTCTAGTTTTCTCCTTTGTTTCGCTATAAATTCTAGGAGTTCTGTGGGGAATTCCACACATAAGTCGAGTTTATACCTCTGTAGCGTTGGTCCTGTGTGTTCATTCAGACACAAATTGGTGTAGTGGTCCTTTATCATATGTAGACACCCAAGCCACTACATTGTTGCACTATGGGACCCCCTTCGAACAAGGGATGGAGTTTGCGAGGCAACCAGAGTGCCAGGTCCGAGCCCCAATGTGCCTGGGACTCTTCTTATTGGCTTCCAATGTCCTTAAAGCTTCGACAGGAGGTACAGGATTTGGCTTGGAGAGGGTGTCGACGCCTCTAGTGGAAGTTGGGGTGGAGATAAGTACACCTAAAGGAGGTATTATTGGGGCCACGCCCCTACAGGAGCGGACACCACGAAGAAGGGGGAGGCCTAGGAAAGGTACTGAAAAAAGGGAGGAGGACCACCCCCCAGCTGAGCTGAGTGTATATCCCACCGCTGAGGGGTCTACGATGCTTACTAACTGGTCAAGGCCTATGAGGACTACCAGTAAAGGAAGCGGGGAATGAAAGGGTAGGGAAAAATCACTAGGTTATCCCATCAGGAGTTCCATCCAGCAGTTAGAGCAGGCCCAACGTTCCATAGCTAAACTCTACCAAGAAAATAGAGAGTTGCAGAGCCAATTGGTGGTGAAGAACCAGGAGGTATCGACGTCATAGGGTCGAGGAGGAAGCAAAGTTTGGCTACAGAGAAATCTTCGAGAAGCTCAAGACACAATTGTGTAGTTGCGCGAGGCGCAGAGGATGTCAACGAAAGAGGAAAAGGAGACATTACAGGGTGCGAGAAGTAGTTCGAGAGAGGGTGCGCACGTAAAAGATGCATAATGGGCGAGCCCTTGCTTTGAGTTCCCCGAAGTGATGCTTAACATTTTTTCTCTTTTATCGTAAGGGTTTTATACTCTCACTATGACCAGGTCGGTCAGTAAAGACGTTGACAATATCTATTTGTATGTGGCCCAAGTTTGGCGGGAACTTTTTTAATTATACGAAAATTCAAAGCGTTTTGAATGTATCTAGTTCCCTTTTGGATGTAAATTAACTGTGTTCTTTTATCTGAGTTTTCGCACAAATTATGGGATTTTATAACTATTATTATTGCATTGTAATTTTTTTGACATGTTCCCTTTAAAACTTCCGATATCGATTGTTGACGTGGCATCATTAACCATGGGTTATTTAAAGTATTTGAACATAAAATTTAGCATTCGGGTGGTTGGTAAGGATTTCACTTAGGGACTCTACTCACGTTGAAATAAATACAGGGAAAAGATATTGCAACTGCCTATACTTGGGTGGCGTCGGGGATTGACATTTTAAAATGTAAAATTAATGTGTATTTTATTTTGTAACTCCCCGACACCGAAATCGTGTCGGGTGTCGACGATCGGCGATACCATTCCTCTCCTTTGCGCGATGCTTACTTTTTCGTTTTCCTGTCGAAGCCGAATGGATCAGTCTTCGATGATACCCCTACTGAAGTTTAATTGCAAAAAGAAAGACTTTCGTTTGTCGACGCCGATGAAGGTCAGAGCTTGGTTATTTTAAATTTCACAAATGATTTTTGCCACCTTTAATCTTTACCGATGTCAAACTCCTAAGCGCGTTGGAGAAAGCTTTAGTTTTTTGATTCCTTAAGTAGTTGTTAAGTACCCTTTAATGGTTAAGATGATTCTTTGTTGTATGTTCAACCAAACTTTAGAAAAATCAGACATGAAATATGAAAAATAAGCACAGGTATTAGTTTCATACTGAAGGCAAAACAGAGAGTGCAAAGGATCAAGTGGTACCCAAAAAGTAAAAAATGGACATAGACTTTTAGGGTGCGTTGAGTTCTCAACATCACCCTCATCAACATTGGATGAAAATATTACACATGAGGTATGGACTCATAAGAAACCCTCTCTAACAAATCTCAGGGTATTTGGTTGTGACTCCTATGTTCATGTTCCAAAGGAAAATAGGAGTAAGCTAGATATAAAAGGATGAAAAGTGTATTATCTTTATATGGTATAAAGATGGTCTAAAAGGCTATAATATTTGAAATCTATAAACTAAAAAGGTAGTGTATAGACAAGATGTGGTATTTAGAGAAATCAAATATTTTTTCAAGCACAAAGTCTTACCAAAGGAGGACAAACTAGAGAAACTAGAGTTGAAGTGAATGAAACTGAATTAGACTCTAGAGAGGAACATGAATAAGAAGAAACATATCCTCATACTCCAGTATTGAGGAGATCGGTTCGAAAAAGAAGGAAACCAGAAAAGTATACTCCACTTGATTTTTGTTCAAATTTTTCTTTGTCTATTACTGATGATGATCCTAGAACTGTTAAGGAGGCAATGGATTTAGAGGATGAAAAACTCTAGAAAAAGGCCATGATTGAAGAAATGTCATCCTTGGAAAAGAATGAGGCTTGGGATCTACTAGAGTTGTTGACTGGAATAAATCCCATTGAAAACAAATGGGTGTTTAAGAAGAAACTGAATGCAGAAGGAAAAGTGGAGAAACACAAATCTCATTTAGTAACAAAAGGTTATTCCTAGGTGTAGGGAATTGACTTTGGTGAAATTTTTTCTCCTATTGCCAAGTTAACTTCTATTAGATTTCTTTTATTTGTTGCTGATACATTTGATTTTGAAGTAGAACATATGTATGTGAAGACAACATTCCTACATGGGGATATAGAAGAAGAAATCTACATGAAGTAATCATAAGGCTTTGTTGTGAATGGAAAGAAAGAGCTAGTATGTAGGATAAAAAAGTCCTTGTATGGGTTAAAACAATCAGCAAGGATGTGGTATCAAAAATTTGATACTTATATGTTGGGACTTGGCTTCATAAGGAGCAAAGTGGATCACCGTGTGTATTTCAAATTAATTGATGATCATCTCATTTATTTGTTCTTGTATGTGGATGATATGTTGTTGATAGGAAACAACAAGGAGATTATCCAAGATGTGAAAAATCAGTTGTTCTCTAAATTTGACATGAAGGATCTTGGTGCTAAAAATTTCATTTTGAGCATGGAAATTAAAAGAGATCAGGAAAACAAGAAACTTTGGTTAAATCAGAGGAAATATGTCGAGACAATGTTGCAAAGGTTTAATATGTAGGAATGTAAACTGGTCATGGTTCCTATTCATGTAGGCACAAATTTATCTGCAGATCAATGTCTGAAGACACATGAAGAGGAAGAGGAAATTTCCCATGTTCCATATGCTAGTGTGGTTGGAAGTTTGATGCGTGCAATGGTTTGTACTAGATCAAACATTGCACATGCAGTGGGATTTTTTAGCAGGTATATGTCAAAACCAGGGAAGGAGCATTGGATAGTAGTAAAGAGGGTTTTTAGGTATTTGTGTGACTACTAGTTTTGGATGGTGCTACTAAGGAAGACCAGGATTGGAGAGAGTGTTGGAAATACATGGGTTTGTTGATGCAGTCTTGGATAGAGATATAGATTTCAGAAGACCTACAAACATGTATGTGTTTAACCTATTTGGAGGAGTAATCAGTTGGATGAGAAAAACATAGGTTGTAGTGGCAATCTCAACTATAGAAGATGAATACATGGAAACCACTCATGCAAGCAAGGAAGCAATATGGTTACATATATTGTCTTCAGGTATTGGGTTGGTACAAAAAAATGCAAGGATATATTATGATAGTCAGAGTGAAATCTTCCTGGCGAAGAACCGAACTTATCATTCAAAGACAAAGCATATTGTTGTTCAATATCACTTTATGAGAGACATGGTTGAAGACAAGAAGGTGTTGCTGATGAAGGTGGATAGTTTGGAGAATGTTGCATATTCATTAACAAAATCTGCGAGCACTGAGAAGTTCTCTTGGTGTGGAGGATCTATGGGCATTTATGCCCTGGATTGTTGACTATGTAATCATGTAACCCCCTATATGCAAAGAAAACAAGTGGGTGAATGTTGGGTATGTGCTATATTCCTTGCAATATTGGTCCCATGTACTGTACACTGATATGGGAGTAAGGGGGTTCAAGGGCGGAGCCCCTAAAATTTTTTTTGGCGGTTTTTTGTGTTTGTTTTTGGTGTTTTTTCGCTGATGGTTTTCTAATTCCGGTTAAGGAATTAGGGCTGATGACTAATCCAGGTCAATGGATTAGGGGTTTGGATGTCACGAGATCCTATATGTATATTTTATTGTAAACAATGAAGATGATGATGAATACAAATTCTTGAGGTGCAACTCTAAACAAGTTGTTGGTTTTCTCGGTTTGGGTTTCCAGGGTAAAAATATCTGTGTAATGTGTGTGTGTGTGTGCATTCCATCATGTCTTTTCTATTTTTATTAAGAATCTATTTGCAGTAGTTAATTGTACAAGGTTAAAATCTACACCCATCAAGTGTTGCACTCTCTTCTGCCTGGGTTTATTTCTCTCTCTAGCACTCTTATTCTTAGGTTCACCCTCTCTCTAGGGTTTCACTTCGCTTGGTTGATTTTTCTTCAAGTGTTGGATTAATCTAGAGTCTAGTGGTGGTTTTTTATTCTCTTTATTGCATAATTTGGGTTTGTGTAGGTTCCATTCAATTCTCTCACTAAATTTCTTGTGAATCTCAACATAAGGAAGAAAATATAAATGTTGTGGATGATTATGCACTTACTATTGTTGGTCATGGTAGTGTTAATTGTAAATATGAAGTGATTAATGATATGTATGTTGTGCCACAACTTAGTTCTAACTTATTGGAGATACCTCAAAACATTTGTACTAACTTGACAAGTGTCTGTGACCTCAAAACTATAACTCTATCCCTAAAAACCCATATTTTTGTGTTTAAAATACCAAATTCAACCCCCGAATCAAAAAGTGGTGCCACTAGGAGCACCTTGTTTTCCTCGGGGTTAAAATTACAATTCTTTGTAATCATGACATTAAAAACTCATATTGTTGCTAACAACAACCTAAAAATCAACTCTTGAATATAAAAGTGCTACTACCAATAACAAATTTTTTTCTAGGGTTAAAATTATCACTTGCTTGAAACAATGGCCTTAACAACTATGATCATTGCAATCAAAACCTTGAAATTAACCCCCAAATCGAAAAGGGGTTTTAGTTAATAACACCTTTTTTTTTTAAGCTTAAAATTGCCATATTTATAGAACCATGGCCTTAACAATATATATTATTGTAACAAAAATCATAAATTAAACCCCCAAATTAATATTTAGTGTTACCAATACACCCTCTTTTTTGGGTTTGAATTTCAAATCCATGTTTGATCCTCTCTCCAAAACTCTAGAAGTAAAAACAAATAAAAATAAAGAAAAAAACATTAGTAAATTGATTTAAAAAATAAAATAAAGGAAAAAGAAAAAGAAAAAAACAAAAGATTGAAAAAAAAAAAAAAAACATTAGAAATCCATATATATATATATAACAAAAAACAAAAGACAAAATATATTTTTTTTTTGGAAAAAACACATTAAAAAACCAAATAATAATAATAATAATAATAATTAAAAAAATAAAAATAAAATTTAAAAGACACAAAACAAAAAGAATGTTAAAAAAAAAAATGGAATAGCCTTGCCTCCTCCCAACTCCCCATCCCCACCCTCTAGCTCATCAACTCCCCTGCTCCCTGCTACCTCTTCGATGCTTCCCCTTCCTATGCGTGCTCTCACCCCTCATAGCTCCTATGAAGTGATTCCCTCCCACCTCCTCACTACTCCACCGCTCAAAGAAACAAATTAGAAAAAACACATCAAAAAACCATATATATATATAATGAGAAAACATAAATTAAAAAGAAAAGAAATAAAAATAAAATGTTCATTTGGAAGTGATGTGAGGTGAGGGAAAGCATGGGAAGAGGAATGGCGAGGGGGGTGGAAGGATGCATAGGTGGTGGTGGGATGGCGGGTTGGGGATGGGACATGGTGATTTAACCCCCCACACACACATAATGAGAAAACATAAATTAAAAAAAGAAAGAAAAATAAAATGTTCGTTCGGAAGTGACACAAGGTGAGGGAAAGCGTGGGAGGAGGGTTGGGGGAGGTCGAAGGACACACGGGTGGCAGTGGGATGGAAGGTGGGGATGGTGAGTTGGGGACGGGGTGGGGTGATTTTGGGAATTCCCCCCACTCCCCCTTGAAACTAAAGATTTTTAGTTTAGGTTTGTTTTATTTTTAAATTCTCTTTATTTTATTTTTTCACTTTTCTTAATTATTTCTAGTTTTTTTTTTTTTTTTAATTATTATTATTATTATTATTTTCAAGTATGTTCTTTTAAAATTTATTTTTACCTTTTCAATTTTTTTCCTTTTTTAATGTAACACTTCGCTTTTCCCCAAGATTTTAATTATGTTTAAGACTTCATGTATTGTGATTTATGAAACATGTATTTATGTTTATAATTAATGAAAACATCAGACAATTGACTGGGAAGGAATCTTTAAGTACTTCCCATGATACCACGAGTGGGACTGGTAAGGTGTAACTGGTATATTTTAATGAAGAAATTAGGAAGCTTTCCAACATTTCAACTTATATCTACATAACTTAATGCATAACTTGTCCAACGTACCTAGATTGTCTTGAACCACAAAACCTATTAATGGTGATTAGGTTGGGTAGTTGAGCAGTTATAATTGTTTTCTGATTTGGTACTTGGATGAGTGAACGGTCGATTGAAGCATAAACAAGGAGTACGCAAGATTTTCCCCTTCGATTTGAGAGCCTGACACCGAGGGATTACTTTTTTTAGACGTCATCATGGATCCTTGTTGACCCCTATAACTTTCTTTTCTTTTACTCTTATGTGCATACGATTTCTTCTTCTAAGTTTGTTGTGATCCTACAAGATTTTCTTATTCTACCATTTGCACTTCTCTTTTCTGTAGTCTACATGTTCTTCCCTACTTAGTCACTTTATTATATTCATGGATTAGAGGGTTAGTGGACTCACAAACTCATGATATATCTTTGTTCATTCCATAAACCCGCTACCAACACTTAGTTCTTTTTTCTTTCATCGTAGACTCACAAAATCATAATTTTGTATCTTTCCTTTCTTGTAAGTCCATCTGAGAGATATCAACACTTAATTGTTTTTCCTTTCACAATGGGTTCACGGGTTGGCATACTTGAGATTTGATTTGATTATTTCTTCCAGCTTGAATCCTCGCATGAACTGTCCCATTTCTTTCACAATTCCCTAGTTAAATTTAATGTTGATATTACAGACTTAACTACTAAAATTGAATTTTGAAAATCTCGATATTAATGAAATTTTTATCGAGGCAATTACATTTATTCCATATTAACACTTCTATTGAAAATGTGATTCAAGTATTATTCAATGATATTTTATCATTATTCTAAGAGGTATTACGAATAAGTTCATCAACCTGGTAAAGATGGCTGAGAGAAAACAACAATTCTACGGGGACACTTTGAATCTGTTTTCTAGAGAAGATCACAATTACCACCGGTCGAGATCATATTGGTATTATTCAACATTTCCAGACAAAGACCAAAATAAAGTCTGGATATCAGGGATAACCTTGGATGGTTGCGCGCCTGAAGTTTTTGTCTGCAGAGATATTATCACTTGGTGCATAGAATTTTTTTTTTTCAGAACAGAAGGACAATTCCACTACAGAACAACTCCCCTATCTCATTGGCGCCTTCTGTATTCAAGACAATGTTGAAATTACGAGATCTGAAAATAACATATAAAGGAGACGAAGCTAGAATTTTTCTAAAAGGAAGAAATAATGGAATATATCTCCTACAAGAATATTTGCAAGACCCTACAACAATACCACAAGACTTATTAAGAATCTAGGTTAGTTCTTTGAAAGACCCTTATCGAGAAATTGCTTGGATTTTTACAAGAATCACTGGTCAAGATTCTATAGCCACTATCCTGTGGCTAGCTCTATATATTCTACATTTTACTGTTCACAAAAATGTTGTTTTTGACTGGGCAAGGATTATATCTAATGGAAGTTTTGCACAATTAATTAATTTTAAGAATGAGAAGAAATTCTACATGGCTTCTTATCTGATGTTTTCCATCACATACTACCATATTTTTGAAGGTCCGAGTATTGGAAAGAGGGTAAATTCAAAGGTCAAACCTATGACTATGTGGTATCACACTCTCTATAGACAAAAGGTTATTCACTATTTTTATGAAGTACATAATTATTTTGTGTCTGAATTCATAAATTTCTCTTTGGAGAGGATACTTCTAGACTTTCATTAGAAGCATCCAATTTTCTAAATACAAAGGGAGTTCTTGAGAAAATGGATGATTATAAAATCATCAAGATTTTTTGTTCTTATGAAAAACCTATATTCCTTTCTTATTATGTGCCAGATAAACTGTTTATTATAGAGGTAGCAAGACAATATAAATTCTGGTTCAATGTTTTTATGAAAAAAGGAAAAAATAGTTTATTCCTTTGCCTTGGAAAGTCGGTGAAATTATGTTGATAGGAATTGCAAAGATTGATGAATATGCTTCATATTTTGATCAATATAATCTAAATTTGCAGAAGAAATCAAGGGGTTTGATCCTAACCACCTTTTTTTATAACCATATGATATCAGTTGGACCAAGTCCTGCATTAGTTAATACCCTTATCTTTGGAGAATAAGAAGGAGATATTCATGACCCTCCTATTCAAGATACTAAGAAAATTTATGGTGATATAGAGACCATAGTGAGTACTACAGAGCATTGTAAGCAAAGAGGTAAACCCTCAGGGGAAAGAAGTTCCTAGTCTTCCACTGTTTCTCAAAAGAGTGTTTTTCCTAAATTAAATCTTTAGTCTACAATGGCTCGACAAAGAAAACCCTCAAATAATACTTCAGGTGATGATGGAAAGAAAAATCCTCCTTAAGGAAATTTAGAAAACCCTCATTAATTGAAAGTGAAAAGGAAAATAATTAATTCTCAAAAGGGAGGTGAAGAACAAAACATACCTGAAAATGATATTTCTCTTGAGGATATGGATTTAGATGTTAATATTGAAAATATTCAGTTCCCAAATGAAGAGGAACGGGTACAGGAGAATGTACAATTTTTTGCCTCACTTGTTGTCCAAGATGAAGTCTTTTCTGATGAAGAAACCTTTTTCGTACATAATGCATTATTTGATAAGTCTTCAAAGAAATTAATATTTGAAAGAACTTCAAAGAATAAAAAGGGAAAATATTTATTCCACCATTGATCTTAGAAATATGCTTCCATCAAAATTATCTTCAATTCATAAGGTTACATGGGATGCACTAGATGTTTCAATAATTGATATGGAGGAAGAAAGTCTTAGGCTTAAGGAAATAATTAAATAATTTGAAGCAACTCTTATGCCTCCACTCGTATTTCTATGGTTTAACCTGATAAAAATATTCAAAGAACCCTTGAGTCAAGTTTAAGACTGAGAGGAATATCAATCTTATTCACTGCTACTTGACATTTCGTGGAAGAGAATATAAAGGAAAGAATGTCACTTATTTTAGATATATTGGACTTGGTGAATTTTTTTTCTTCTCTTGGGATTAGAATACAAAATACTAAATAATATTTGAATGCAGATTTAAAAAATGATGAAGGATTTCTTACAAACTAGGTTTCCATGTTCGCTGCCAAAGTTTCGACAATGACAGAACAAAGGAGAAAACAAGAATATCTTCCTTCTTAAATCCGCATGAAACAATTGAAAGTGTTTTGGATTGAAACGATTAATACATTAAGAGGATTACTAAGTAAACTTAATGAATTGTCATGCAAAAAGATTGAAGCATATTCAAAATTTATTGGGTTAGATATTGCATGTACTACTATTGAAGTGGTAGATCCAAACTTGATATCAAATTCAATGCTCATGACTAGACAACAATTCAAGAAGAAAGTTGAAACCTTGAAAAAATTATCAGCAGGAAAATTTGATAGTATGGTGGAATCTACTTGTGATGACATTGACAATTGGCTTGAAGAATATACAAATAGAAATGAAGACATCGAGACTACATTACAAAATTTCTCTATTGACCATAGAGAAATTGAAAGTGAATTATTTAATATAAAATTCAAGCGTTGCTCCATTAAGGGAATATATTCAAGAATGGTTAGACTCCATCACATTAAGTCCATATTGATTACATACTTGCTTCCTTCTCATAATTGATCTAGTTGTATTTATTCTTTCATTAGAAAAATATAACTGAATTGTAATAACTTCCTTTTTGTCTTCTTTCTAGATCTTTGCTACTCATGCTTTGTTCCACATTCCTCCCCCTTCTTCACACTTCTTGTATATATATTTATGGTCCATGAGAGCCCCAATCCTAGTTCATTTATGGGCGAGCACCTTTAAATTTCAAAGACTGTAACAAACATTATTATTTTCGAGAAATTCCAGAGAACTATTTCAGAGTCGATTGTGATTGTATTTTGTAACTCTAAGTTTTGAGTATAAGATATTTGAAATCGACTTATCAAAATATTCTTTTGATCTTAATAAGTAATACTCTTTCAAATTTCTCTTGTGCAATTGGACCATTTCATTTTACTTTGAATGTGATCTGAAACTTTATTATATTGTGATGGATGTGAGGATATTATCATTTTCCATGTTTTATGCAATATGTGATGTTTGAGGTTCCTGATCCACTTCTCAGGAACTCTCTCTCTCTCTCTCTCTCTCTCTCTCCCTCTATATATATATATATATATTTATTTATTTTTCAATAATTTGAATTTTCTTGAGTTATAAATATTTCAATTCTATCATTTGATATAATCCTATATTATTTTGATAACAAATATTTAAAGAATATCTTCATCCAAAGAGGAGAACCACCTCTATAAAAACAAAGGGGGATTTATATCCTCGTGAGGTTTCCATTTCGGTCCTAACATATTCAAATGTCAACAATCCCGAGGGCAAGCATAACATTCCAATGATGAAGAAGGAATGAGAAGAAGAAGGAAAAGGTAGAGAAACAACACACCAATGCGAGGACAGAGGGTGTGTAGATGCACATAGATTAAACCCACATGACAAAACATATAACCAACACACACAGAGATGAGTCACAAACTCACAAACAAAAGGTAATGCACTTGAGTATATGATCTCACACATACAACTCTGAGAAGAAAATAAAATATGGGAATTTTTTCTGAATAAAATAGAGAGCTTGCTCAAGAGTTGAATTGTCACCTTGGAACAAAGAACACCCATATCCATACTAGAGCAATAGAGGACTGCGACTTGGTGCTTATTGGAAAGAAACCGACATTGGTAAGGGCAGGTCGCCGAGGGGCTGTGTAGTAGATAAGGGACTCCATTTTGCAAAGAAAATTGAGTTGGGAAGGTGCTTGATAAACTCATGGAGGTCCTGAACTCAGTGGGAAGAGGGAAACTTCTACCATTTCCAATGGAGTGAAGGAGAGTAACCTTCCTGAACCATTCCTTGACTTGGCAATCAACTGAAATAGTCCCTTGGTGATATCATGGCCTATAATAGGGGTGGCATGCTATAGAAAGGAAAAATGCAACACAACCTGCGGTTGGATGGAAAGGCATTTCCCCTCAGTCAGTTGGTTGGTTGGAAAAACATCATTGGACAAATACGTGTTTGCACCTGTAATATTTATTGAATTATTATTAATGATCTTGAGCTATGTTTTGTTCATGTTGATGATTGAGTGTAAAGAATGAATGATAAATATTGAGTTAAATAGAGTGATGCAATCTTTTTAAATCACTAAATGAAGTAATTGTGATAAATGCATGAGGATGGCCAGTGAAAGAATATTTTTCTTGAAGTAACTAACAAAATTTTTAAGAAGTGGCACACAACAATGATTGAGGAAACTGTCAAAGAATTTTTAATTCCCTGAAATATGGTAGACAAGTACAATGATTTTTTTTTTTCTTAAATTGACATGCATAATGTGTTTTTCTGGCTTGGAGTAGATTTATTAGTACCCTTATATATTGTATTATTTATGATTACAAAATCACAATTGAAGGATGCTAGTACAGAGTGGAATCCTAATGGATGACCCAATTCATATCCACAGGTAACCATTCTATGAGAAATAGAGGCACAAACTAGATTCAAGTTTGAGACACATGAGGAATGAAAGAAATGGATACAAGAAATAAATAAGATCTCCCAATAGAAAAGTCACCAAGGCCAATATAGCATAAGTTGAAGAAGCAAAGAGAGATTTCTATGAAAAAGAGCATGAAAAAAGGAGGAAAATTGGTTAGAGAAAACTGAACTAAATAGGAGAAGAAAATCCTAGAGAATAAAGAATAATTTATGAGATAGATAATTTTGAGGACCATTCAATCACAAAATATAGGATCTAAAATCATGGATTTGGGATCTTACAAAATTTGCACCGAATATTTCAGATCTCTAGGACCCATAGACATGAAATGTTACAATCAATACAAGAAAATCCCCTAGAAAACATGACCCAAATAAGTGGCCTAGTCCAAAAGGTGATGGAAAAGGAACCAAACCATGATCAAATATTTTTAGTATTTCCAAATGACTAGTTAACCAAACATAGAAATCTAAGGAAATAATATAAGGAAGAATTTAATAAAAAAATACCCCATTTATTCCAAATGTATAATCATAGAGAAAATATCTAAGTCTCAAATCAATTAGAGTGAATTCACATCCACATTCCCTCGAGTATTCTTGAATGAGGTCATACAATAGTACATACAATAAAAAATGTATATCCTAATGTTGCTTGAGATTTCTAGAGATAAATTGTGTATAATTTTTTTTAAACGTCCAATATTTCAAGTGGACACTCTAGCCATCAACAGGGACAAACAACTTGTGTTCCCTTCAAGGTTCCTACGATTGAAGCATATTTTGCAATGGTTTGTAGATTCAAGTAATATAATACTTTCCTATATTTCAAAGCATTCCATCCCAAGAGGAAGCCACACCAATGGTAGACAATCTTGATCATCATATGTTTATACCATATTGAATTCATCACAACAATTCCAAGGATCCTATATAAAATTTTGTTGCATTAGTTTGCAACATGACATATGCTTCAACGAAAATCAACCAAACGTCTAGCAAGTTTTCCAAAATTTTATATTAAGCTATATTTTGTGGGGGAAATGGGAAATATTATTTTCATTATTTGCATATCTGCTTTGGTTGGTGAAGGTACAATGAACATATAATTTGAGACCAAAAAATGGAACACATAAAATTTGGAGTTATTCCATAGTGTTATTCCCAAGCTTTGACCTTCAAGGATGGTAAGGAAAGAATCATCATCAAAATGGTAATTGACTAAGTTGGTATGGATCAATTTGAAGTAAAGGAATGCTTTTAATTATCTAGGGTCTAACTCAATTGTAAACAAGATAAATTAGGGGTTTGGAAGCTATTACATACAAGGTGAGTGTGAGAACAAAGTAACAAAGTAACTACTTCCATTTTTCATTGATTGATGGAAGGGCATGCTAAAACTCCAACATAATATAGTGTCAACTTATCTAACAAAGAAAGGCCCAAATCTTGGAGGTTTTAATGAAAGGATGAAATACCACTCTGCCTTATTATATTTTTTCTCAAAATAAATTTTAATTAACATAACATTTAGTCCAAGGAACTAGGCCTATTTTGTACCTTTTGAGACTACCATGATTCGGTGTGGCAAAGTCCCACATTACCTTGTAGAACTTGCATGAGAATTTGAATAATACAAGGGAATTATCATCAACCCTTTCCATTCATTCAATGCTCTCTCATTTAGAGTCAACACATATCCACATGCAATTGAATGTTCCTAAATGAGGTCACACAACAATACATACAATTTTTTTTTCAAGTCCAACTCATGTTCCTATGATTGAAACATCTTTTGCAATGGTTTGCAAATTCAAGTCATATAATCCTTGCCTAGATTTCAAAGCATTCCATCCCAAAGGGAAGCCACACTAGTGGTAAAAAATATTGACCATCATGTGTTTACAACATATTTAATTCATAACAAAAAGTCCAAGGAGCATATATAAACTTTTCTTGGTAGAGGTACAATTAGTATACTCCTTGCAGATTTCTTTAAATCAAAGATTTATTTGATGTAGGACAACTGAATACATCCATGTCCTTTTTACTATTCTAGTAAAACATGATAAGGTTGATCTTTTGAATTCTTCATGTATTATGCATCTAAATGATACTTACACATCGTTCATGCTTCATAATAATGAACAATATGGGTATTTAAAAAAACCAACTTAGAAATATTTCTCCTTTCAAATGAACAAATGTAGTGATTGTGTTGTGTAGAAATGAGAAAAATAGTTCTTTTCCCCCCCAAAAAACCTCTTACATAGAGATAAGAAAAACATAGTTATTTCCCCCAAAATATAATTTTGAAATAGACACAGATGAAAAAACATTGTTAGGTATTGGCCATACAATTTACATTATAGAGGACACACCTGTTAGAAATATTTAGTATCAATGCAACAATTTCGTATCAATGCAACAATTTAGTATCTTTCGAGTTTCATTAATTTTGTCTCCATTTTTATTGTTTCATTAATTTTATGTTCACATGTTTATAAGTTTAGTAATTTTATATTACATCAAGAACCAAACATTTATTTATCCATCCACTTATCATGATTAACCCAAGTGCAAGTTTGTAATTATATCTTTGTCAATCTAATTATGTGAATGTCTTATCAAAATTATTGAATTTTAACTCCATTTGTTGCACAATACTAATTCATATTCATGTATAGATATCAAGTTTATAATTACTTGTAGGTTGCCTCATTCATTATGGAGTATTGACATCTATCTTCAATGAAAATTATTATCACGATAGTTGTAGTTGTCCTTGTTTATGCTAACCACATCTTCGACTTCAATTGGTCAATTATCTGATTTTCTTGTGGCCTACATTTCTTTGTGATCAAATGGCATAGTCGGTTTTTAAGTGGCCAACAACCGAGATTCAATTAAATATAATATTACTTGTATGTCTTTAGTGGGAAAAAGCTAACCACGTTGTGTGTGGCGAGAATATAGCATTCATTATAATTCATTATTATTATTATTATAAAAACCTCCTATTGCTTACTTAACGTCTTCAACGTTGAATGATAGAAACAAAAAAACTATCATCTCTTTAGCTTTGGTTATGTGAGGTATTTAATGTCAAATGGTTTTCACTACACTGACATACATATAAATTTAGTGTTGCTTAAGTGACAATATTTGGAAATTTTATTTTTTAACTATTTTGTGGCTTGGGTTTGAAGAAGTTGATTACACATTGATTAGAGGATGACACTGCATTGAAAAATGTTACGTATACTTAGACAAGGTATTGTCAAGTTATGAGAGGGAAATTCCTATTCAATTTTTAACCTACATTACATACATCGAATGAGCATCAAATTTCAGCCCCAAATATAATAATGGTTTTAAATGGAGAGAGTCGAATGATGAGTGGTTTAGAGTGTGGAAGAGGTGATAGAAGAAAAGAAAGAAAATATAGGGACAATCAACAATTGTTTATTTATCAATAATCATGTGAGCAACATCCTCACATTTTCCAACCAGGGGAGTCTATTGCAAGAGCATCCCTGGAACTATAGTTTTCTTACACATTTTTTTATATGTGCTTAGTTTTGGGTATATTTTGTGACTACAATAAATTGTAATGCAATTAAATATTTGTTGCACTTTGAATTTTGTAATGTGGATTAAATATTACAAAATTTGATTCTCATTTGAAATTGATGTTTTTAAGAAAAAATCTCTATTGGAGGGATCTGTGGTGATTGGTTCAATTATAGGAGGTGGGTTTGAGAAATTGATCAAGAGGCTAAGGAGATTTGATTGTTGTATTGGGATGATGTTCCAAGTTGTTGATGGAATCCTTGATGTCACTAAATCTTCTAGAGAGCTTCAAAAGACTATTGGTGAGGACCTTGTTTATAATAAATCCATGTACCCTATGTTGTTGGGGCTCAAGAAATCAAGGGAATTTTCCCAATAGCTCAATAGGGAAGAAATGGATTAGATTTTTGTTTTTGATGTGGAAAAAGATAAGCCTTTGATTTTTTTAAATGATTACTTTTATCACAAACTGAGATAGTTGTTAATATTTATTTCAAATTGTTTCTTCAAAATAAGCTAAATATAGTTGTCTATTGGAAAACTAGTAAGGAATATCTGCATTGCACAATTTGCAAAGAATTATTAAAAATTAAAAATTTGTGAAATCAATAATATCTATGACAAAATGCCACAACTATACAATCACAAATATCACTTATTTTATATACATACATTCCTTAAAAATACTTGGCATAGATAGGGATAGTCAAAATAATATGTACATATAGATAGGTAAGAAAAAGAAAAAGATTGGGTGTTTCCAATGTGTAACTGCTACTTGCAAAAGGTAGAGTGAGTTTAAATAAAATCAAGAGAAGTAGAAGTAGACTATTATATGGAGGTTTCATAGGTAATTAAAAAACAAAACCTTTAATGATTATATCACTACATAAAAGCTTGTTCCCCCTTAGTAATACAAACCTAATTATGATAAGTTCTTAACTAATATCTCTCTCTTTATATATATATTCCCAATTTTGGGTACCCTTCATACCTTAATTGTTCCTTACGAGTCTCCTCTTTGTGTATGAATCTTGATAGATTTCTTGTCTTGCCTATTCCTTAGAGTAACTCTCTCCTTCTTTGCGCCCTAATTCTTAATACCCTTCTATATTCTTAATGTTCTTTGCTAGTATGCTTAAATTTTTTTTGAATTACTCATCACATCCCATCTCATGTCATCAAACAACACAAATTACAATTTATTTTTATCACCATTCTAATGCAAATGACAAAATGATACTTGTCATGCCTATGCCTCTATATATGTTGATAGATAATGTTGTATAATGTTATAATAGTAACTCACACAATATGTTTTTTGGCTTTCAAACTATTAACTCTAGCACCACCCAACACAACCATATCCCTGGCTCCTTTCATGTGATTCCCTCCACATCATCCAGAGTAGTTGAGATGATGTTACTGCATACATAAGAAATTAACAAATAAACAAATAAAGGCAAACATGCAAACTTGCAAGAATTGTAGTGGAACATAGCCATGGCGAGGACAAAATGTTACACTATTTTCGATAAATCCAAATTGAACAATCACAAGCAAAAAAATCATATCAAAGAGAATTGTGTGAGTTGTCATTTTAGTGTATTTCCAATTTGTCACTTATAACATGTATAGAAGAAAGGCTTCTTTTAATTTTTTAAATACTTATATTATCTTCAACATTGTTTCCTATTAAACATGGATATGATTTGTAATTTTAATGTATTTCCAATTTTAACATGTATAGAAGAAATGCTTCTTTTAATTTTTTAAATACTTATATAATCTTCAACATTGTTTCCTATTAAACATGGATATGATTTGTAATTTTAATGTATTTCCAATTTGCCATGGATATGATTTGTAATTTTAATGTATTTCCAATTTTAACATGTATAGAAGAAAGGCTTCTTTTAATTTTTTAAATACTTATATAATCTTCAACATTGTTTCCCATTAAACATGGATATGATTTGTAATTTTAATGTATTTCCAATTTGCCACTATACATGTCATGAAGGTTGGTTTCTCATGACATGTAGAAGCAAGGCTTCTTTTTAGCACCTTTTTTAATACTTATATTATCTTCAATATTGTTTCCTATTAGCCATGGAATGTGACTTGTCATTTTAATGTATTTCCAATTTGTCACATGTCATGAAGTAAGGTTTCTCATGACATGCATAGAAGAAAGGCTTCTTTTTAGCACATTTTTTTTTAATACTTATATTATCTTCAATATTGTTTCCTATTAGCCATGGAATGCGAATTATCATTTTAATGTATTTCCAATTTGTTAGTATTTTATTTATTTATATTATCTTCAACATTGTTTTCTATTCAATATAGAATGGAATGACCATCATTAGCTAAAACTTCAATGAATTATATATAATTAATAAAATGGATAATTTATATTAATATATTTGTAAAATTTATGTAATTAATTTTTTTTTATAAATAATTTATATAATTAATAAAATGGATAATTTATATTAATATATTTGTAAAATTTATGTAGTTAATTTTTTTTATAAATAATTTATATATTTGAATGAATCATATATATAATTAACAAAAATAATTTGTATTTGTGAAATTCATGTGGTAAAAGAGTGATCTTGTAAATAATTATTAGGATAGTTTATATTAGTATATATATGTGAAGTTTATGTGCTCAAAGAGCATGGGTATGGTTGTAAATAATAAAATGATTGATTATTATTTGTTACATATTAATTTAAATAAAATTAATAATAATAGTATATGTTTTATTATATGGATTTTTAAAAAGTAGAGATTATATATATATGATGATGATGATGATTAACGTTTATTAAGAACAAATTTGTTTATTGGATTTTAAGAGGGTAAGTGATTACTTGCGTTTTTTTAGAATTTTGTTTCTGTGTTCGAAAAGAATTAAAAATAAATAAATAATATTAGTATATATTTTATTATATGGGTTATTAAAAAGTAGAGATTATATATATATGATGACGACGACGACGACGGCGACGACGACGATGATGATTAACTTCCATTAAGACCAAATTGGTCTATCAAACCATAAGAGGGTAAGTGATTACTTGCGATTCTTTAGAATTTTGTTTCTGTGCTCGAAAAGCATTAAGAGAAGATTTCCAAGATCACCATACTTTTGTTGAGTTAAGAGGTTAGGAAGGTTGGTAGTGTGACAAATATTTTGAAAATGAGATCTAATATGGGTATAGGTTGGGCAATTTAAGAGAAAGTGCTTTTCATATTCAACCTTCTTAGTGTCACAAAGGTGACACACTCTTTCATCCCATGGCGTTTTAGGAATTGACCAACGCCTAGTTTCACTATGGAGATCATGAGAATTTGTTCTTATCTTAGTAATGTTTATTTTTTTCTTTACACTTGGCAAAACAAATAGATAAGGTGAAATCATGAAGGTGGGTTACACTTTTGCTTGTTTTATGAGAAAAAAAACTGTATTTTCACAAGTTATTCAACTTCCGACATATAAAAGTATTTTTTTTATTTAGAATTTCACTTTACAGTAAAAACAAAACTTGTGA
>ML787357.1:458603-470115 GCA_009831015.1 Picea engelmannii
TATAAATATTGTCAATATAAATATTTACAAATCACACACACACACACACACACACACACACACATATATATATATATATATATATATATATATATATATATATATATATATATCTTACCTATAACCGACGATCTCGACCTCTCCACGACCCCTGCGATCTCGACTCGACTCCCACGACCCCTGCGACCTTGACAACCATGACCAGTGACACAGAGCTCTCGCGAGACAACGAATACACCAACAAAATATTCTAAATGTTCTAAATTCGATGTGTGGCTAATATATAAACCATCTTTCAGCCAAAAGATAGTTCGGCCAAACTATATTTCGGCCAAAAACGTATTGTCGGAAAGAAAATATCCGGTCGACCAAATTTCTACACGCAAATCGAGGGCATGGTTATTGCTTCGTTTGATTTGACGTTTATTTTTTCGGCCGAAAAATACTTCAGCTGGAAATAATATATTTCGGCCGAAAAATATTTTTAGTTCGGCCGAAAAAAGGTTTTTCAAAATTTTGGAGACCAGATTGTCACGAAAGTGTAACCCACCTTCGTGATTCCGCCATTGATCTTCTAGATTAGGGTTGATTACATCCTTATAATACCTTAATTTTCTTTTTTCCTCTAACTCTTTATCACACCATATTTTCTCCTTAAATTTTGATTTGACGTTTTTTTTAATCGTATCCTTATTCTACAAAATGACGTCTTCCATGATTCCCCAATAGTTTATCCAAGACCGGGCATCTTTATGCCATCCTCACTTGAGTCGATGGTGGTTATGACTCGATTTTGAAGAAATTTTAGGAAACCTCTTGTCTTCCATGTTGTTTAACTTGTTATTATACATTAGGTATCTAGTCATAGCCATGCTCTCAATGCGGGATAGGTGTGTTTCTAAGAGGAGGATGGGATAGGGCGTATTTCCATTAATTTTGAGATTATAGGTTATAGAATTCTTTTGTATTTTCTCTATCTTTCTCCAGGATTCACGAGAGATACTACAGCTCCAGACTTCACATCCATAAAGAATAACAGGTGTAACAAGAATCTCAAAGAGGAGTTTCTTCTTATCCCAAATCCAAAGATCAACTGATTTATAATTGTTTTCAAGCCCATAATAAGCTTCCCATTCCCCAATAATCCTTTTCTCAATGCTATAATTCCAATTGAGCTTGTGGTGAATATCAATTCCAATATATTTGTATGAAGTCACTTCCTCCAAGTTGTTGTTTTCATATATGAAGGTATCATAAGGGATCTTATTGGATTTAATAATCATAACCTTAGTCTTATCAATATTAACAGTCATACCCATATTGGAGAAAAATTCCTTGAGGATTCTTAGTTTCTTTTTAAGATCATGGGGACTCATTTCCATAAGAACGATGTCATCGGCATAAATAAGAAGATTAATGACTATACCAATGAGAATAGGGCCGACACAACTTGCTTTTTCCAAGCAATCTTCTAACTTGTCAATGTATATGCCAAAAAGGGTAGGGGACAAGGGACAACCTTGTTTGACTTTGATATTGCAGTTAATCTCTTTTGACCAACCCTCAATGTTTTTAAACTTATAAATAACGTTCTCATACATCCTTATTGCAACAACCCTCAAATTGAGGAGCACTTTTATCTCTTCCAACCTATTCCAAAGGTTTTCCCTAGGAACCATGTCAAAAGATTTTCTAAAGTCAACAAAACAACAAAAAAGATTGGTTTTAGTATTGCGGAACTCCTCTGTAATGATCCTAAAGGTAACAAGATGGTCCACAGTTGAATGATATCTCCTAAACCTGGCCTGACCTTTAGCTCTTTTACCGTGATTTTCTAGCCAAAGGATAATCTTCTTTTCCAAAAAAATTCCATAAAGCTTGGCTAAAATCAGGCTAATCATAATGGTCCTATAATTAGAGGGAATGTTTCTATCCCCATTTTTAAAAATAGGAACAATGAGGCTTTGCGTCCAGGGTTTAGGGAAGCCCTACTTGACTACTAAATTGAAGAGCTTGTGTATGTGAGGGATAAGGATAGGCCCTCAGATTTTAAAAATTTCATCTTGGTAGCCTTTAATGTCCTTAGCTTTCCCATTTGCAAGCCGCTTAACTCTGAACTCTATGTTATCCAAAGAAACAAATTCTTCCTTTGTAGGGACAATATGAATGGTTTCCATGACATTAGGTAACTCATAAAGACTTATATATATATATATATATATATATATATATATATATATATATATATATATATATATATATATATATATATATATATATATATATATATATATATATATATATATATATGAGAAAATATATGTTTTTAATTATCAAGTTCATTTAAATTTGATTTGAAATATTTAAAAAAAAATTGTTTTAAATATCTCCAAAGAAAGGTTGGAAATATTTCCAAAGGAAACAAAAGAAGATGCAAAGCTTTAGTTTGTCAACAATAATACATATGTTTCATTACATTGGATTTTTTAAAAGTTGAAACACTTGAATACATATAATATATATTCAATATCCAACCAAAAACATACATATATTCTTAACCATCAAGTTCACTGAAGATCCATTTAAAATATTTCTAAAAAAAAAAAGAAAAGCTCTGATTTGTGCCATTTCCAACAACCACTTAGTAAAAAAACCTATTGGATAGTTATTATAGAGTTTATCATCTGATATTGGTATTGATTGTGAATACCATAACACCCTACATATTTTGTTGTGTGAATATCATAAGACACCACATATTCTTTATTCTTGAGTCTATCATCTCACATTGGTGTTGGTTGTGAATATCATAACACACCACATATTTTATTGTGTTGGTTGTGAATATCATAACACACTACATATTTTATTGTGTCCTTATGCAACGTACAACTTGGTTTCTCCTGTGCGGTGTCACTCTAGTGAGGATAGGGTGCTCGTGGGTGAAGGAAGTAGTGTCCGTGGTACCATTTATGTGGGTGTCTTTGCTGAGCTTATTTGACAAGTGGAACAAGATGATGGGTGTTTCACGGGTGGGGTTCCATCATCTGATTCTATAAATGATGCTGGCAAAAAAACTTCACATGTTTTTTCAGATTTGGAGGAGCCTTTAATAAGTTTTATCCCATCTTATTGGGATGTACTCTCTCAGACACCTTTGTAGGTTTATGATGGGGGGGGAACTTCTATCTAAATCTATAGAAAGGTATGGGAAGTAGTTTTCTATCATGGAAGGTGGTAGGGGCTCGGGGGTCGAGAACACATTGTTAAAAGGAGATGTTCTTGGCGGATTAGAAACAAAATTTTCTCCCCTTAAAACTCGTAGTGCAAGGAAGTTAGTGAAAGAGAAGGATGTTTTAGAGGTTCATAGTGGTGGGGTGCTTGATGGTCCGAGGTCGCTTAGAGATCAGAAAGCCCTGACGAGGGTTAAAAATGATAGTAGCAACCCTAAATGTTAAGGGAATGGGGGGCTCTGCTAAGTATTTAGCCCTCAAAAGGTTCTTAGAGAAGGTAAAACCTGATGTACTTTTTATTTAGGAAACTATGGTAAGTGAAGCAAAAGAGAGAGTTTTTTTTGCTAAGTTACTCCCTAACTAGTTATTATGTGGGGTGGACTCAATTGGACTTTCTAGTGGGTTTCTTTTGGCATGGAATCCTCAAAAAGATGATTTCTATGCTTATGCGACTTCTGCAGGGATCTTGCTGGAAGGTAGAATTAAAGATATAAATCAAAGTTTGAAGTTGCTTAATTGTTATGGTCCCTACTCAGATAGAGTGGCTTTTTTGGAGACAGTTAAAAAGGAAGGGCTCTTTAATGAGCTGAACCTAGTTTTGCGGGGGGGGGTCTAAATTTGAATACGTCGTGTAGGGAAGTGTGGGGGAAGAATGCTAGAGTGGATCCACTTCAGATATATTTCTTCTAGTTGATACAATAAGGGGGAATGGTGGATGATGAGTCGGTTAAATTGTTGCCTACTTGGAGGAATGGGAGAAGGGGCCAAGAATCCATAGAAAAAAGATTGGACATGTTTTTGATAAATGATAAGTTAGTGGACTGAGGGTTCAGATACCGAACTTGGGTGTGTAATGCAAAGATATCAAACCACATGCCAATGATCCTTCATATGGAAACAATTAAAGACAAGGTACAATATCCTTTCAAGTTTAATTCATTTTGTCTTGATGATCCCGAGTTTGTGGACTTAGTTAGATCTAGTTGGAATGGTTTGCTGGGAACAAAGGTTTTAAATCCGATGGAATCTTTAGTAAAAAAACTCAAGTTATTGAAGATGTTAGTGATTGTTTGGGAAAGGAAGAAAAAGGCTATAGCTAAGGAAGAATTGTTACAACATGAATTGGACTTGGATACTTTATACTCTGAGTTCCCAGGGGGATTTGTGCAGGAGGATGACAAGGAATTGGTTATGGAAAAAGAAAAAAGGAAATTGTTTCTCTTAAGACAAGAGGAGGAAACTTGGAGGCAGAAGAGTAGAATCAAATGGCTGGCCTCTGTTGATCGGAACACCAAGTTCTTTCATGCCTATGCAATTTCCAGAAAGTAGGTTAATTCCATTTGGGATATTACCAAGGAGGATGGAACAATAATATCTAATAGTCTTGGTTTACATAAAGAAGTTGTGGACTACTTCCAGACTGTTTTTAAGTCACAAAATAATATTGCTATCTCTGATCAACTTGCTATATTAAGAAACTATCTGAGAATGTTCTCAGAGGAAGAAGGCTCTAGATTGGCCGAGCCTTTTACTTTAGAATAATGATTGAAAACCCTCAAAGGTTTTAAGGTGTCAAAGAGTCCCGGGCCGGATGGCTGGGCTATCGAGTTTTTTCTATCTTTCTTTGATCTTCTGGGCACTGATTTATTAGATATGGTGGAAGATTATAGAAGGAAATGAAGAGTTTTTGGTGCATTAAATGCTACCTTTATTACACTCATTCCTAAGACTGATAATCCAAAATCATTTGGAGGTTTTAGACCAATTTCTTTATGTAATCTAGCTTATAAGATCATTACGAAAATTATTGTTGCTAGGATTAAATCTTCTCATTCTGTTGGAATCTCAAAGGAGCAATTTGGATTCCTTGAAGGCAGGCAAATTACTGATGTTGTAGGAGTTGCTTAGGAGGTGCTACACAGTATAAAGGTAAAAAAATTAAAGGCTTTGGTGTTAAAGATGGATTTGATTAAGGCATGTGATAGAGTGGACTAGGGTTTCCTAAGGCTTGTCTTATTACAAGAGGGTATGAATCTAGAAGCTACCGAATGGATCTTAGGGTGTGTATCATTTGCAATTTTGTTGTTTTAATCAATGGAAAGCCTTCCAATTTCTTTAAGAGTACAAGGGGTTTAAGGCAATGATGCCCTTTATCCCCTTTACTTTTTCTCCTTATCATAAAAGGGTTAAGCAAAGCTATTCGGGAGTAGGTAAGGGAAAAGAACACTGAAGGTATTCATGTGGCTAGAGGATTATTCATTACACACCTGATGTTTGTGTATGATGTTATTCTGTTTGGGAATGGAAAATTTGATGAGTGGGAAGTTTTTAAGGAGGTTTTGGAGATTTTTTGTAAAGCGACAGGGATGGTCTTTCGTACTCAGAGGTCCATTTTTTTAGAAGCTAGGTGGGAAGCAGTTGAACTGGACTTGATAAAAGGATATCTCCTTATGATATAAAACCAATTGAAGAAGGTTTTAAGTACTTGGGGGTCTTCTTAAAACCAAACTTTTACTCTAGATTGGATTGGATTTGGTTGGAGAAATTTTTTGACAAAAGAAAATATTAGGAAAATATTAGGAATTAGGAATTACAGGTGATCTCTTTGCAGTCTTGGATGGAAAATATTAGGAATTTGAGAAGGATTTTTCTTCAGCTTGAAGCTAAACATAATTACATAGAGTAAAACCAAGTTGTTGATCAACTTTCAAAGGATGCTCTGCGACTGGAAGAAGATGGTATTTTTTTTGCAAAGGTTGTGGAAGGACAAACAAACTTTTTTGAAAGATTATCAATAAATCATTAGAGTACTGATGCATGGAAGATTTTGGGTTGATGTTTATTTTGACTTAGAATATTGAAACAAAATTGTTTTATAGTTGGTTCTATTATGATATGGAATCTAGTGGATTCTACAGTGATAGGGGGTAGTTTACTGTTTTTTGTATTATGATCATAATTCTTGTCTACTCAGTGTATATATAAGGACATTTAAGACTTGACCTATTGTAAAGATCATTGTAAAAGACCTTTTTATATTTACTATTATAAGTCATTTTTCTTTTTAAAAAAACTTGGTTTCGATGGTGCTCTAGTTTTCTTTGGCATTTTTTTTATTATACAATGTGCCAAAGCATTTTTTTATTATACAATGTGCTAGATGTCACAAATAATGTTATTGTAATTTAACAATTTAATATTATTGTAATTAGACAATGTGAATGAAATTGAACTTTACCAATAATATTATTGTAATTGAATAATGTAATATTATAATAATTGGGCAATGTGACTGAAATTAAAAATAAATTTAAATGTCCTACACATTGATTGCAAAGAATTTTATGATTTAAATTATTACATACTTTAATTACTTTTGTATTAAATAAAAAAATATAAATCTTTTCAAAAAAAATAAATTTTATTTTATTTCTTTATAATTAAAAAAACTAAAAAACATCATCTAAAATAAAAACTAATTTATTTCATCTTTCATCATTTTAACTATCCAATGTCCAAAGATTATGTTATAAATTAATTACAAAGATTATTTCCAATCGAATAAAATCATATCTATCCAGCGCACTCTCTGCAGAACAAGTGGGCTTCCTCCATGGTAGGAGAATTCAAGAAGCTATCAGAACAATCCATGAAAGTTTACACAGTATTAAAGAAAAGAAGTTGAGTGCATTGGTATTAAAGCTGGATTTAAAGAAGGCCTATGATTGTGTGGATTGGGACTTTCTAAGACTCATTTTGATATCAAAGGGTTGCAGGATTCAATTGACCAACTAGATCATGGATTGTGTATCGTCATCAACCTTTGCAGTTTTAATTAATGGAGAAGCGGCTGAATTCTTTAGAAATGGTAGGGTTCTGCGACAAAGGTGCCCATTCTCGCCCCTACTTTTTATCCTTTTCATGGAAGGGCTCAGTCTACTATTGAAATCTTCTCACAAAGAAGGTAAAATCATAGGTATTAAAGTTTCCAGTCTTTATAAGATTCTTCATGTTTTGTTTGTTGATGATATTATTATTATGATGAGGGCAACCTTAAAGGAATTTTGGGAAATAGACAAAATCATTTGTTTATTCTACAAATCCTCTGGACTAATGGTTAATCAGTCAAAATCTACTGTACATCATCTAGGAATTTCGGGTAACGATCTTGCTCCCTTCAAAAATCTTCTTCCCTTTTCATTTATGGAGTTGTCCATAGGGTTCAAGTATTTGGGATACTGGTTAAATACTGGATCCTACAGGGCTGAAGATTGGGACTGACTCCTAACAAAAATTATGAAGAGAATAGAGGTCTGGTGCAATAGATGGCTTTCATTGGGGGGTAGATATTCTTTGGTGAAAACAATTTTAGAAGGCCATCCTGTATACTGGATGTCAATGGAAGCCATTCCACGATCGATATTAAATCAAATCAGGAAATTTATGTTCAAGTTCTTGTGGAATGGAAGCAAAGATTAAAAAGAAATCCACTTATGTAGATGGGAACTACTTTCAAGACCTAAAAAGTTGGGGGGCCAAGGGATTAGAAATCTGGCATTATTCAGTACGACACTCAACGCAAACTCATTGTGGAGGGTCTTGACTCAACAGGGAATCTGGCATAATCTATTAAGAGATAAGTACATAAATAATATTTCAGTTATTGATTGGGTGAGGATGGCTAGTCATAAAGTGAGCACAACATCGAGGATGTGGAATAACATGATTCAAACAATACATGTTATTCTTCATTGGATGAGCTGGTCTCCAGGGAAGGGACTTAACATTTATCTAGGTAGATATCAGATCTTTGGTTTAGGAAAAAAGGCCATCCTATCCGAACAGTTGAGAACTGTTCTCACCCAGAAAGGAATAAATACACTGGATGTAGCATCAGTCAATCAAGATCCGATTACTTATCTGAGAATTGGAATAGCGGAAGGGATTTGGGGATCTCAGGTAATATAGAAACATAATGGGATCATTACTGTGAAAACTTAAATGAGGCTGGGGTTTCTCTCAACGAGAAGGAGGACACAATGATCTGGACAGGAGGAGATTCCTCGGGTAGATTGATAGTTAAAAATATCTATGCAACACTAATCTCTACCTTTGAGTGGCCACAGGGAAAGGGTTGGAAAAACAAAATATGGAAATGGGAAGTTCAATTGAAGAAAAAACTATTTATTTGGATGGTTGTTGAAAATAAAATACTAACATGGCAAGTATTATAGGGTAAAGGGTGGGAAGGTCCTGACCGCTGCCCCTTATGCAGGGCCGATAATGAAGGCATTGATCATTTGCTTGTACACTACCGATTTACACAGTCAGTTTGGGCCAATCTAACAATCCGTCTTAATCAAAATTTTCTTTGGAATGGATAGTCACTTAGTCATTTCTTTGAGTCTTGGGTAAAAGACAAAGGCTGTCCAATAATTCTAGCTATCCATCTTTGTTGTTTTATATGGGCCGAAAGAAACCAAGTATTATTCGAGGATAAATCCCCTTCCTGTTGGGCAGTCATTATTAAAACTCTTAGAAATATTAGCCTAGGTAACAACCCAAAAGTTAAGAATGCTATTAAATGGAGCCCAGTGATCCAAGATACTGATCATACAATTGTCTTTTTTGATGGAGCATCTATCATGAAAGGTAGGAACTGTGGGGCTGGGGGAGTTTTCAAATTTTCTGCACAAAAATCTTGTAGATGGCACATAATGGAGGGAGTGACACAAATTCAAAAGCTGAGTTATTGGGGGCATGGGTGACATTAACTATTGATAAACTGTGGAATATTTCAAAGTTAAAAATCCTTGGAGACTCGAAGGTTATAATTGATTGGCTCAACAACAAATGTATATTAAATTCCATCTATTTAGAAGGATGGAAGTGTAGAACCAAGGAATTATATTCACAGTTACGAGAAATCAACTATATACACATCTACAGGGAACACAACAAGGAAGCATACCACCTCTCCAAACAAGCACTACTCGGGCCTACAGGCAGATTGACTTATTACCTTTTGGATAATGGAAAGGCTGATCCACTGAATCATATAAAACTCTTTTAATACTTGCATTTCAATTGGGTGGGCCTTGGTTAATTTTTGTTTTTTGTGAGATTATGGGTATATTTATTGAGAAGAACAAAATATACTTTAATTTTGTTTATTTTGAAGAAAGTGGTAACAATTTTTGTAAGTTCCATTTACGTTTGTGATGGAATTTGTAATCATCATCAAACTAGACTAACTCAGTTGGGACTACTCAGTCATAGCGATTATTGATTTGGATGGGGATAGTAAAAGTCTTTTGAATAATAGTGACTATTTAGAATTTTTGAACTGTGGGAAGACCATTTAACATGGTATGAAGAAATAAATGAAATTATAAGCTTAATATAATTTCGAGAAAATTTTCTTTGAAAAAAAAAACTATCCAATGTCCATAATAACTCATCTACTTTTTATTCTAATGTTAATCCTTGATATCTTCCCTCACTACTTCAAACTCCAATCAATTAATTTATAAGGTAATTTCTCAAATGCCGTCTCCTTTTTCGAAGGTGCAATTAACGATCCATAATCTTTTCAATATTGTTTCCTTTACTGATTACATTTACCTTTAATGGGATCTTTATCTACTTATTTCCTCTTTTCAAGTTGCAATCAACGCATGTCACCCATCCGCTTTCTAATGTTTTTTTTTTTTTTTTAAATGCAGATCACATTTTCCTTGAACTCTGTCTACTTAATTATTTAATATTTAAAAAAAAATGAAGTAGCAAAAAGATTATGCACAATATTTAATTTAAAATATTTTGAATCATTATTATTTAAGAGGTATTTTATAGTATCATATTATTAATTATTAATTAATAGAAGAAATGATACTAAAAAAATTAACACGATGATAAATGATTTAGACTAATTAATTGCATTGATTTAATGTAACAAAATATACATTAATTTAAGTGATGATACAATAAAAATGGATTTAGCATAATCAAGCAATTGTATTCATTTTAACAATGATATATTATAAGACAATAGAGTGCATTGATTTTAGTGATAATACTATGAAAAATGATTCAATGCATTAATTAATCGAATAAATGATATAGATGAAATTAATCCTCTATATTGATTTCAACTCTGAGATACAACAAACCATCAAGTGAAATAATTCAACAATGACGTAGTGATTCAAACAAATTTCAAAACAAATATTATAAGTTGAATTCATCTACTTATGTGATTTATCTATTAATATTTGCACATTAAAACAATTATGATATTAATATATGAAATAAATTAATCCTCTATATTGATTTCAACAGTGAGATACAACAAATCATCAAGTGAAATGAATTTAGGGTGAAAACAAATTTCAAAACAAGCTATTATAAGTTGAAGGTGCTTCGCTAAATATGACCCTTCAAGGACCCTATCATATAAATTCAAGAGTGAGATACAATAAATTAATCCTCTATATTGATTTCAACAGTGAGATACAACAAATCATCAAGTGAAATGGATTTAGGGGGTAAAATCATGAATCGGGGTAACACTTTTGTGACAATCGGGTCTCCAAAATTTCTAGTGGCAATTTTTAGGCCGAACAAATGTTGCTTTCGGTTGAAAATTTTCACGGTGCCCTCGAAATTTGTGTACAACATTTTTTGGATGAATTAATTTCCCGTGGTAAGCATATTTTGGCCAAAACATTTATTTTTAACGGATTTCATTAAAAACTAGGTTTCGGCCGAAAGAATATTTCGGCCGAAAACTTGAAAATGAGACTGTTTGCAAAAAAAGGAAACTGCAAATTCTCTCCATCTTACTTCATCTTTGGAGGTAGCAGACTCCTACAAATACTCAGAATTTAGTTTGAGAATTGATACTAACATTTTTAAAATTGAATCTACTTTCATTGGGTATAATTTGTTTTCATTTTCATTTTTTTTTATCTAATTTTATTTAATTTTATAAAAAAAATCACTGCATAATATTTTTAGGTGAGATTATGATTCGATGAAATAAAAAATCCATATCTCTAAAAATACACAATGAAAAATTATGGAAAATTTATATTCATAATTGTTAAACCGTTCTCTTCAAAAGGGTATTTTTAAATTTTACTTTTAAGTAAAAATTAAGATAGATACAAGGTGTAGAAAAACACATGTTTAAAATCTGCAACGTTTTCATCTTGGTCAACTTCAAAAAATTCTAGAAATTATAATATTCATCCGTTAGATTCAAAATTATAGTCATA
>ML787357.1:474652-485942 GCA_009831015.1 Picea engelmannii
AGAGGCAGAGTATGTTGCTGCTACAGAGGCTAGTAAAGAGATGATTTGGTTACAAAGGTTTATAGAGGAATTGGGAAAGAAGCAGGAGAACAACAGGTTGTACTGTGATAGTCAGAGTGCCATTCACCTTGCAAAGAACTCAAGCTTCCATTCAAATACTAAGCATATACAGTTGAGGTACCACTTCATACGATCCACCTTGGAAGATGGACAATTGAAGTTGAAAAAGATACACACTAGCCAGAATCCTGCAGACATGTTAACAAAGGGAGTAACCAGGGAGAAACTGAGTTCTTGCTCAGTTTCAGTTGGTCTTCAAGAATGAAGATGAATATGAGAAATTTTCCAGGTCCAAGAAGGTTCAGAGTCCAGCATATACAACAGCGGTGGAGTTGTTGAGATCAGTCTCCAAGTGGGAGATTGTTGGTTGTGGAGCCTAATTATCTTCCTGATTTAGAGGTCTTTTACTTTCATCCATGCTTATACCCCATGAAGTATTTACACCCCAGAAGTATGTACACTCTTCCATGCCGGGGAGTGCAAAGGGGGTGTACCCCCTCTGCGGGGTCTGGGGGGGTTATCCCCTCGACTGGGGGGTCTGGGGGCAAGCAAGCCCCCACCGGGGGTTCGGGGGCGAAGCTCCCGATGCAAAAATTGCCTTGTAAAAGTATATTGTAATTTCATTGTAAATCTGGACCGTTCATTATAAGGTCGCAGATCTAACGATAGATATTATGTTAGGGTTTTTTTCCCTAGAAGGAAACCCTCTTTTATGAGGGAAATGTATTGTGACTAAGTATGTTGGCGAGCATTGTATTCTAAGAGAGGAGACTGTGAGAGAAAGAAGAGGAAGTTACAACGGGTTTTGTTGTAGGTTATATACCTTCATTTTGCTGGATAATAATAAAGAAAGAACCTGGAAATTTCTCTAGTGGACGTAGCCCACACTGGGTGAACCACGTAAATCTGTGTCTCTCTTATATTGTGTATCTTTTGTGTTTTGTTTCCGCATTTGTTTTATTTTATTGCTCCGCTGTCCTGTTTTTCTAACAAAACATAAGTTTAATAATAGATACATTGTTGTGGAAAACAATAACTCATTATCATTCCTTTCATGTTTAAGGAACATACTATTAAACAATTGTCAAATTGACATATCAAATCTTGATAAAAAAAACTGAAAAATAGTCATTAGAAACATAACAAAATTATTCACAAGTTTTGTTTTTACTGTAAAGTGAAATTCTAAATAAAAAAAATACTTTTGTATGACGAAAGTTGAAGAACTTATACTTTTGTATGTCGAAATTTGAAGAACTTGTGAAAATACAGTTTTTGTTGTCATAAAACAAACAAAAGTGTTACCCATCCTCTATATTGATTTCAACAGTGAGATACAACAAATCATCAAGTGAAATGGATTTAGGGTGAAAACAAATTTCAAAACAAGATATTATAAGTTGAAGGTGCTTCCCTGAATATGACCCTATCATAAATTCAATGGAGCAATGGAGCGTTAAATTAGTGGTTGTGGAGGAAATCCTTCTTGATTTTCAAATATTTTTTCAGAGGAATGAAGCAATAGGGTGCATTGATTTTAGTGATATTGCTATAACATAATACAATAGGGTGCATTGTTTTCAGTGATAATGATATAACATGAAACAATAGGGTGATTGATTTAAGTGATAATACTATGACAAATGATTCAATGCATTAATTAATTGAAGAAATGATACTAAGGAAATTAATCTTCTATATTGACTTCAACTATGAGATACAACTAATCATCTACTGAAATGAATTTAACAATATTTTAGTGAAAAAAAAATTCAAAACAAATATTATAAGTGTACTTTGTTTGGTTATTTGTGATTTATTAGTATTTGCACATTAAACATTATAATATTAAGATATACAAAATGTGAAAAACTTGCTCAACAGAAATACATAAAAACAAAAGAACAAAGATTGAGATTCATCACTATGTAAATATTTGTAATTTACTACATTCTTATTATTATCACATTTTTCATCATTCTACATTGTTATTTTTTATATTCATGATATTCCTCATGTAACTCATTAAATATACTTTTGATTCATACTCTCTATATTCTCAACAAACAGAATAAATTTCAAATGTTAAGATTAAACATATAGAAATACATATTATTGTTGATCTAAAACGTTTGTGTGATCACCCACTACTAGAACTACCATAGATCCATCTTAACCCTAGATCTATCAAGCTTCTAGTGAGAGGGATTGCTACTTGATAGATCCGGAGTTAAAATGGATCTATAGTGGATATAATGTAAATTTGTTTTTTTTTTTGAGTAAAAAACAATTTTAAAATATATTTTAAAACTAAATAATATTCATTAAAGATTAAAAATATTTATTAACATAATTAAAATTATATTATAATATCATTTACTTTTAGATAATATTTAATATTAATATATACGTAAAATCAAATACTATTCCTTCATAATATTATACCCTAATGTTTTTCACCTTATTCAGATTATAATATTATTATTTTATTTATATTAATTTATGAAGGAACATAAAAAAATCATGCTAGCAAACAATTTTTTTTTTCAATGTTAATTCCTTTTACCTTTAAATTTTTATGTAAAGTTTTCATATTTAAGTAGATAGACGTTTCCCTAACCTTTATTATGTTTAATTTTTTCACTTTTACTAAATATAATTAATAAATTAATAAGTTGAGTTATCAATTTTCATCAAGCATAATTTAGCAAATCCAAACAAAATTACTTTAATCTTAATATTTACTTCTTCATTATTAATTTTTTTACAATTAATAGTGGTATCACTTGTAATTATATTAGGTATTGACATGAATATGTTTAACATTTATTTTTTAATTTTTACCTCAGTTTCCAAGTACAATAGAATGTTTAACTGCCAAGTACTCAATAAAGAGATCAATCAAATCCCTTTAATTTTCTAATCAAAAATATATATTTTTTAAATCATGAAAATAAAAATCTCATAATATCTCTTGTTAGTGTTAGATCATGATGCTAGCTAAACAAATTCTTCTTCATTGAGTTTTTACATTATTGAGAGTTGGCATTATTGTTGAGTGCAATCAACTCCATACCATAATGTTATCCTCCACACGCAATCCAAACTCTCTTTAATTTTATTCAATTTTGATAGAGAGTTGAGTCTCTTTTGAGAAATGTCACCCAATTTAATGCTCCATATTAAATAATTTATATGGTTTGAACTTGTCGTCTTTTATTCTGTCAACGACAGCAGTGATGAAGGGCGGACTGAAGAGATGGGCTTCCAGGAACTTCCTCTCCTTGGCCATCCGCCTCCCTGCCAGCATCGCTATGGCCGCCCCGAGAGAATGCCCGACAATCCACACATTCTCCCCCGCACTTGTTAACGTATTTCTTCACAGCCTCGAACGCCGCCCAGAACCGGCCGATGGTGTGCAGCTGGTTTCTGAGTATTTTGATGTCCAGCTTTAGGTCTCCAGCTAAAGGACGAGTAGAGGATGATGGTTTGTTTGCATTAAACTGCCCACCATTCTGTAACGAACGAATTTCTCGCAATGGGCGTTGAGGACCATAATTATAATATTTATTGCCAGTATTAAAGGGATACTTTTTTATGATTGAGTAGGGTTGACAAAGTTTTATAAAAATCTAGATAAGTGGAACACAACCATGGTTGACATTAGGTTTCACCTTTCATAAATGAACCTAAAATTCTATGAACCGTGGCTCTAGAAGGCCTTTGGAGGCCAAACGTTCCATCCCCAACTCCAACGATTTGCTAAATATGCCAGAATGTTTCCCTAAATGGGGGTGACATAATCTTATTTTAGGGTTTCTAATGTGCAAAAAGTGTAAATCAAATATTATTATTTTGTTTAAGAGGTAAGATAAGGGTTGTTGATTCCTTGTCTTATGTTTCACCCTAATTAAGTGGAAAAATTGTGTTTTAGACATTTTGTATAAATAGAGATCATGTGAATCTCATTTCATAACATAACTTTTCTATTGTGAGAAGTATTTGGCTGAAATTTGAGTTGTCCTTGGGCAACCTTCTCTCTCTTGTGATTTTTATCTTGGTCTCTTTATTTTATTGGTGGAAGAAGTAGTGCACTACCCTTCTTGGAGGTTTTCTTTGGCATGTGTGGTGGATATACCTTGGTAAGGAGAGATTTATCTTGCCATTTCTTGAACTAGGTAAAGATTTGTCTTGTTGATGCTTCATTGCTTAGTCACAAGTTCGATTTGCTAGATTTCTCGGGGAGTATAAGGATTTACAACTCCACCATTATCTATCATCTTTGTCTATAAGTTATTTGTTGCACAAGGTTATACTAGGAGAAGTAAAAGGGCTTACACCCTCCTAGTATCTCCTAGCTTAGCATTTTCTTTCATTGGGGACTAAGAGGGTTTACACCCCCAAGGAGATAGCATTGCTTAGTTCTTTATTTACTTGACTCCATAACCCAATAGCTAAAGGCACTAGTATAATTATATTGGAGAAATAAAATATTGCATTGGTTAACGTGAAATTTTATGATTTGAAGGTTGTCTAAGTTGGATTCAATTTTTTTCTCGATAAGCTTGATTAAGACACTAGGGCATCATATTTTCTCAAGTAATTCTTTCTGCTGTTATAAAACTCCATCTACAACCATTAGGGCTACAGAAACCGTAATCAAACTTTTCAAATAACTCTTAAATCAACCACTAAAAGTTGCCTAAATTTTGCCCACATAACCTACTAGGCCTAGCGCATCTCTTGGTAGATTTTGGAGAAGTTTTAGTGGATTATTTTCTTGATCTAATAACTTGTTTGTTACAACCAATAAGGCTGAATAATATCTCTGAAATACTATTGTGTAACAACCTTATTTCATTGTTGAAGTCTAGTGCTATTTTTACTTGAGTTGATCTAGTTGTTTCTAGTTTATCTCTTGCTCTTTCAACTAGGCTTTTAGCAACTTGTTTTCATAATTCATTATCATTTTCATTGTTGATATATACTAATACTAAATGATGCAATTAGGGACACCAAGCCTAAATTGTTTGTCCATCATATATATGGGCTTGTATCTTCGTTTTCCTTGTGTCTCGAGAAGGTACAAATCAACATCAACAAGGTCTACTACTTCTTGGAAACCTTGGCTACCATCAAGACCTTATTGAAGCCCTTCTACACACATACAAACTTGACCTATAGGGGTATACATTCATACATCACATTTTCCATCTCATTTCCCCATAGGGTCATCGACAATCCCCCCTTGAGTTGATTCTATCATCTCTAAAATGACTGGAATACCTRCTTAAGGGGACAATGGGTAGGTTTTCTCAAAGTTGCCGCCATTTGGTAGTTGGGTTAGGATTTTCCCAACCTACAACTTGTGTGATAACATGTCTCAACTCTATGAAAGTGATCCTAACTTCGCTACRACCTACCAAATGTTGGGAACATGCAGGACCATTGCTGACTTTCATCTTCAAGATGGAATGTTATGTCATCTGGGTCATCTCTATGTTCCTTCAAGCGAGCATGTGAAKTTGATTTGGTAATCCCATTACAGTCGAGTGATATGAAACTTTAGTGTGGAGAAGATAGCGACAGTACTATAGAATTATTTCTATTGGCTAAAGCTTCTATAGGATGTCAGTAAGTATATCAGATCCTGCACTACCTGATCCATCACCAAGCCAACCATTAAAAAAAATGGACTATACACCCCTGTACTTATTCCCAATAGGCCCCGAGAATCCATCTTAATGGACTACATGTTAGGTGTCCCCTCAAACAAGCATGGAAATGACTGTGTATTCATGGTTGTTTTTTGATTCTCAAAGATGGCTATGTAGATAGCTTGCAAGAAGAGTATCATGACCGAGGCCACTTCCAAGCTCTTATTCGAGCATGTGTGGGTACACTTTGGGCTACCATAGACCATCATATTAGATTGGGACAACAGGTTCTTTAATGCATTCTGGTCAAGCCTCTCATCACTGCTAGACACCAAGCTCACCAAATCCATTGTATTCCTAGCCCAAGTTGATGGACATACAAAGGTTGTCAATAGGATGATCGTGCATATCTTACACATGTACAACTCCAAGCATCTATGCACATGGGTTGAGAGCCTTCCTTATGTTGAAAAATTCTATAACAAATCCCTCTATAGCTCAACCAACCACAACCCTTTTCAAGTGAGCCTGAGGTTTCAACCATTAGGCCCCATTGATGTAGCACTACCCCTTGTGTCCACATAGGTAGAATCTTCCCATGCTCAATGTGAGGCTGACAAAGACACCAAATTCATTGGTTGGATTCAACACACTCGCCAACAGGTCCATGATATTTTATAGAAATCTAATGCTAAGTACGAGCAACACCATGATCAACATTGGGTTCCATACAAGTTTCAGGTAGAAGACAACGTTTGGCTACATTTGTAGAAATAATTCCTTTATAATGATCCAGATTCTTACTAATATCATAACAAAACAGAAGTACACGCCATGTACAAAATGCAAGTGTGGAGCACAACTCCCAGATAGAAAAGTTACACAATAGCTCCTTAAACAAAAGGAGAACATCCTCCAAATAACCAATTACATTTATAAATCACCGTTCACACGTCTACAATAATGAATACATGACCTCTATATATACCTATTCACACTTGCACATGAGGGCCCTTTACTATTAGGCCAACCTTATTACATATGTATTTACACATTACATGTACATTTAGCCCCATATATGCCCCTCCTTTGGGTCATATCATATACATTTAACCCTATATATCCCCCCTTTGGGTCATAACATAGTACCCTCCTTAAAAAATCTTTGTCTTCAAAGCTTTGCAATTAAAGGTTTCATGTGTATGAACCAAGTAATAGGATTTTATTATGTTCCTGCATTCTTCTTTCCATTGATGATGATTCATCCATCCAAAATCAATTATTTTTGGTCGTAATCCTTGGTGGCTTGTTGTTGCATAATGTTTTTTCCCCTGCTTCCATGTATTGTTGTTGAAGCTTCTCCAATTTGTAGTATATGTTGGTATATCATAATATCTTGTTGAACTATGGTTTTCTGATTCCATATTCCATTAATATTGATGAGTATTCCATCTTCTTCCTAAATAATTTTGAGGCTCTTTAGGCAGTCAACACACGTATGATTTACCATTGTTTAAAGGTTGCCTTCTGAGTTTCTATTGGGTGTTAAGAACATGTATGCTCATGATTGTTTTATGGCCACCATTAGAACTAATTTCAAGCTCATTTTAATGCTCTTGTTTCAAGGTTAGATTAACAAATGTTTGTTGTCACAAATTACTCTTTCCACGGTTATTAAAAACTAGAAACACACCTATGATATTTACCACTTAAATGTTGATAATAAAATATGCAAACCCCAATATTTAACACATGTATTTTTGGTCAACATGACCTTGGAAAAACCCCCAAGGGGAAAACTAGTGAAGAGAAATTTATGATGGAGATTATAAGGTAAAACTTACATTAGATATTACAAGCCAACTCATCTTAAGTTAACAACCTAATCTCCTTGGAATTTGTACCAACAGGTTCTTTAAAATCATGCCCTTCTTCAACAACAAGTGCGCCCAACCCTTGAAACTTGTGCCTATTGTTCATGTCTTAGAAATCGTTCCCTTCTTCCTGAGCTAGTGAGCTCATCCCAAGTATGCCATGCCTCAACATGTGCACCCTTCTTCTCAAAGTGTGCCCTCCTTATTATTCTCCTCCAAACTCCTTCTCCTCTGCCTCTACTCTTCTCATACAAGAGAACAATGTTCCCCCTCTTCCCTAATCTTTTGCTTTGGCCTCCTCATTAGCTTGACCTAGGGATCAAGGGCCAAGATTAGATCTTGGATTTCTAAGATCAAGGGTGAAGATTAAATCTCACCCTTTACTTAAGTTCTCGGAGTCACTTTAGCATTTAATGAGTTCATAAAGTCACTTTGACTTTATAACATACAATTAAGTAAGGGAGGGGTACTTTTCCCCCTTTAGTGTTAGTCACATCAATAACATTAGGGGACCACTTCCCAAGGTACCAAAACTTAACACTCCCTCCTATCAAGGAAAGTGTTCTTCATGACTCCCATCTTGTCTTTGAAGTAGACATGCTTTCCCCTTGGAAAAGACTTCGTGAGAATGTATGTAATATGCTAATCAATAGATATGTGCTCAAGCTAAATTTCTCGTCTCTGAACCTAATCACGGATGAAGTGGTATATGATATCTATGTGATTTGACTTGACATGAAAGACTGGATTCTCAGATAGATTGATGCAACTTTGATTATCACAATGAATAATTGTAGGCCTCAACTCATGACCAAATAGACCAACCAATAACTTGTGAAGCCAAATAGCCTCGCAACTAGCCCGACTAGTTGCCATATACTCTGCCTTGGTAGAACTCAATGCCACTAACTTATGTTTCCAACTGAACCAGGAAACAACTATTGATCCCAACTCGAAACAACACCTTGAAGTGATCTTCCTGTCAACTGCACATCCTGCCCAGTCTGAGTCTATATAACCAATCAACCTGATCCCATTACCTTTGATTTAGTCCAAACCATACTCCATTGACCCTTTTATGTACCTCAAAACATGTCTTTCTTCTATCTAGTGCACTCTCGTAGGATCCACCATATACTGACTTAGAGTGTTCACAACATAACAAATATTTGGTCTAGTGTTGACTATATACATCAATGAACCAATCAACTGACGATATCTTGTGGAATCCACCAACTCAAAATTAGAAGCATTAATATTCCTCCAGTTGGTGACCATAGGTGTCTACATGGGTCTACAATCCTCTATCCAAAATATGCTCAGAATATTCGTTGCATACTTCCCCTGTCCCAGAAAGACGTGCGCATCCTCCTGCCAAACCTCCATCCCTAAGAAATAATGCATCAGTCCTATGTCCTTCATCTCAAATTATGAAGCAAGACCCCTCTTGCAATCAACTATGATATCCTACCCTCCTATGATAAACAAGTATCAACATATAGGATACAAATGAGAGTATAATCTCCACAAACAATGTAATATAGATTCAGATCTGCCTCAGTCTTCTCAGATCCCATCTGCAACAAGTAAGAGTCAATCCTATAATACCAAGCTTATGGAGCTTTCTTCAGACCATACAATTCCTTTTTCAAAATAAACACATGGGCATCTCTCCCAAACACCTTGAACCCTTATGGCTACTCAATGTATGCATCCTCCTCTATAAGGCCATTTAGAAATGTTGTCTACACATACATCTGATGGATCTTCCAACCCATCTCTGCTGCAATGGAAATAATACTGGTGATGGAAGTATATCTCACAAATGGTGCAAATGTCTCATCATAACCAATCCCCTCAACCTGAGAGAATCCTCTCACCACAAATTGAGCCTTGTGTTTCTCAATGTTTCCATATGTAGCATACTTAATATTGTAGAACCACATGGATGCCACCACTGACTTCCCCGCTAGTCTAGGCACCACCTCCCACACATCATTCTTCATAATGGAATCATACTCCTCCTGCATGGAATCTCTCCAAACCTGTTATTCTGTTTCCTGCTAAAAGTTAGTGGGCTCAGAATCTATGATGCTAGTCACCATGGCCAAGTAGGAACCAAACCTCTCTAGTGATTTTCTCTCTCATCAACTTATGGGGCTCACAAACATAATCCTTGGAATCCTTCAAGGTCTTCTAAAACCATCTTTGTTTCTTCTTCTTTGAAGTAACCTCCTATGGAGCAGTACCCTCATGCCCCTCAGTCTCATCCATAGGTATCACATAGAAGTCTGAGATCCCGAAGCACGTGCACTTTTGGTCTGTGTACCATACACATGTGATCTTGTAGTTGTACTGGGCAGACCAGTCACCCCTGAACTTAGTGTACTAGACACATAAATTTGTGTCCCTCGTGATGTATCATCCTACAGCTGTGGGACTCCTCAACTTTGTCTCTCAATTCACAAGATCTATGGAAGGCTCCATTCTCCTCGAATCTAACATCTCTCCTAAAAAGAACTCTCCTTAGTTTTGTTATGTAGATATGAAATGCCTGAGAGACCCAGTTGTATCCAACTAGGATCCCCTTATCTACTGTGGGATCCAACTTTGTCCTCTTCTCAGAAGGGACATGAGAGAAATTCAGACACCCAAAAATGTGAAGGTGTTCAACATCTGGCCTCCTAGCAGTGAAGGCCTCCTCAATATTCTTTCTTCCCAGATCTCTATGTGGACTCATGTTTTGCATATACATTGCATTACTACAAGCCTCAACCCATAAAAAAAATCGTAACCCCTAATCATGCAACATAAATCTCATTGCACCAACAATTGTTGTATTCTCCCTCTCAACAACCCTATTTTGTCAAGGGTTGTAAGTAACAATAAATTGTGTCTTGATACCCTCCTGGGTGTAGAAGTCTCCAAAATCAGTGGAGGTATACTCACCCCCATTGTCTGACCTTAAGACCTTGATATTTCTCTCTGTCTGGTTCTCCATAAGAGCCTTAAACTCTTGGAACCTCTTGAAGAACTCATGATTGGTCTTCAGGAAATAGATCCAGGTCTTCCTGCATTGGTAATCAATGAATGTCACATAGTACTCACATCCACCCAAGGAAATTGATGACATGGTCCCACACACATTATAGTGTAGCAAATCAAGTATCCCAACTGATCTACAGTCACTTCTCAGAAATTCATTCTTGGTGTACTTCCCAAGAGAACACCCCTACAAGCCTCCTGATGCTCAGTGTTGAACTATGGAAATCCTGTCACAATCTCCCTCAACACCCTTAGATCTCCTTGATGCAAGTTGTTAGAAAAACAGGACCACAAAATACAAGAGAGACACAGATTTACATGGTTCACCCAGTGTGGGCTACGTCCACCAGAGAAATTGCCAGGTCCTTTTTTTATTATTATCCAGCAAAATGAAGGGATACAACCTACAACAAAAAACTGTTGTAACTTTCTCTTCTTTCTCTCACAGTCTCCTCTCTCAGAATACAATACTCACCAAAATACATATCCACAATAAATTTCCCTCATAAAAGAGGGTTTCCTTCTAGGGAAAAAAACCCTAACATAATATCTATCGTTAGATCTGCGACCTTATAATGAATGGTCCAGATTTACAATGAAATTACAATATACTTTTACAAGGAAATTTTTACTTCGGGGGCTTCGCCCCCAAAC
>ML787357.1:507329-524576 GCA_009831015.1 Picea engelmannii
CCTAGGATGTGGTACCAAAAGTTTGACACATACATCCTTGGATTGGGATTTGTAAGAAGTAGGGATGATCATTGTGTATATTCCAAGCAGGATGGTAATCACTTCATTTATGTAGTGTTGTATGTTGATGACATGTTCTTGGTAGGAAATAACATGGATGTTATCAAGGAGGTGAAATCACAACTATCCTCCAGATTTGACATGAAGGATCTCGGTGCTGCTAACTTCATTCTGGGAATGGAGATTAAAAGAGATCGTGCAAACATGAAACTCTAGTTGAATCAAAGAAAATATGTTGAGACAATATTGCAGAGGTTTAATATGCATGGAAGTAAACTGGTCAAGGTTCCTATTCCTATAGGTGTAAAGTTATCTACAGATCAGTGTCCCAAGACACAGGAAGAAGAAGAGAACATGTCCCATGTTCCATATGCCAGTGCAGTTGACAGTTTTGATGTATGCAATGGTTTGTACTAGACCAGACATTGCACATGCAGTGGGAGTTTTGAGCAGGTATATGTCAAAACCAGGGAAGGAGCATTGGACAATAGTAAAGAGGGTCTTCAAGTACCTTCGTGGCACCACCAGTTATGGGTTATGCTACCAAGGAAGACAGGGATTAAACAGAGTGGTGGACATACATGGCTTTGTTGATGCAGACTAGGCTGGAGATCTGGATCATAGAAGATCTACAAGTGGGTATGTGTTTAACCTATTTTGAGGAGCAATCTATTGGATGAGAAAAAAGACAGGCTGTAGTGGCACTCTGAACTACAAAAGCTGAATCTGATCAATTGTGGCTTGTTCCATGTTGTCTAGGTTTAACTCTGTTGGTGTGAGTTGTTCTGCCATGTCGGATGTGTCCATTAGAGGTGGAAAGTAAGGCCAAAGGCGGTCCACATTGAACACTGGGTGTAGAGCAAGGAATGGTGGGATACTAAGCTCAAAGGCATTGTCCACTACATCCCTAGTGATGGTGTAGGGCCCATATCGGAGTGGGCGAAGCTTGTGGTGCGGTCCAACGAGGTGCTCCTTCTACAAATGTAGCCACACTTTGTCGCCCACCTAGAAGTTGTGTTGCACTCGATGATGATCATGTCGCTGCTTGTAATTATCATTGGCTCTGTCCAATATGTCATGAACCTGTTGGTGAATGTGTTGAATGTGCTCAATGAAGTTGTTTGCCTTGGTAGCCTCAGACTGGACATGAGCCCAATGAGCCTGAGTAGCTGCAAATTGTATGGCTATGTCAATGGGGCATAGTGGTTGGTATCACAAGCCCAACTGAAAGGGTATGTGGTCGGTTTAGCTATGGAGGGCCTGATTATAGCTATGTTTTACATAGGGGAGGCTCTCATCCCATGTGCGTGGATTCTTTGAGTTGTACATGCAAAAAATGTGTACGATCATCTTGTTGACGACCTCTGTTTGGCCATCAGTTTGGGGATGGAAAGTTGTGGACTTGGTGAGCTTGGTGTCCAACATTGACCAGAGGTTGGACCAAAATGTACTGAGGAACCTGTTGTCTTGATACGAGATGATAGACTGTGGGATACCAAAGTGTACCCACACTCATTCAATGAAGAGTTTAGCAGTGGCTTCTGCTGTGATATTCTTCTTGCAGGCCGCCATAATGGCCATCTTCAAGAATTTGTTGACGACCATGAACACACATTCATTTCCATGCTTAGTAGAAGGAAGGCCCGACATGTAATCCATGGAGATGGATTTCCAAGGTTGACGAGGGGTAGGTAGTAGAGTATAGAGGCCTTGCTTCTTAATGGTCGGTTTGGAAATGACATAGGCAGTGCATGATATGATGTACTTCCCAACATCCTGTCGAAGGTTTGACCAATAGAAATACTTCTGCAGTACTATGACTGTTTTATCAAACTCGAAATTCCCAGTGACCCGACTATAGTGTGCTTCCCAAATCATCTTGGTATGCTCGCTTGAAGGAACACAAAGGTGTCCCAAGTGACATAGTAGTGCATCCTAGAGGTGAAAATTTGGAACTCAGTTACCCTCCAAGAGCATCTTGTATGTATGGACGAAATGTGTATTTCTCTTGTAGAGAAGCGACCAATCAGAAGTCTCGTGCCCATAAGAGTTGAGCACGATGGTTATCACCACGATTGGTGGTCGGTTGAGGTAGTCTGAAACATTATTGGTGCTTCCCTTCTTGTACTTGATGTTCAAATGAAACTGCTGCAGATATGCATACCACTTCTGATGGCGATCATCCTGCAACTTCCCTTGTGTCTGTATGAACTACAGGGGTCGATGGTTTGTGTGGATGATCATTTCCTTCACCAAAATGTAATGCTTCCATTGTCAGCAAGCCTGCACAATAGAATACATTTCTTTGTCATAAGTGGGATACTTTCGGACTGTGTTGGATAGTGTCGCACTATGATATGCCACTGGATGCCCCTATTGAGTAAGAACTTCCCCAATAGCATAGTCAGAGGCCTATGTCTTGATCTCAAATGGTTGTTGCAAGTCTGGTAATGTGAGCATTGGGGCACAACATAGGAAATGTTTCAATTCTATGAACACCTTTTGTTGAGATTTCAACCAAAATAATTTTTCTTTCGCTCCTCCCTTGGTGACTTGAATCAAGGCCCGAGTGATATGAGAGAATCCCAACACAAACCTGCGGTAGAAATTAGCAAGACCCAGAAAGTTGCGAAGCTCTGTTAGAGTGGTCAGGGCTAGCCAATCCCAGATGACTTGGATCTTGGTTGGATCCACATGCACCACACGCTCATCAATAATGTATCCCATATACTAAACCTGGGTCATGCCAAAAGTGCACTTCTCCAAATTGGCACACAACTTGTGTTTCTGCAGTGTTTGGAGGATCTATCAGATGTGGTGGAGGTGCTCTTCCCATGTCTGGCTGAAGATCATGATGTCATCCAAGTACACTACTACAAATGAGTTGGTGAATGGCTGCAATATGTCTTCCATCAACCTCATTAAGGTTGTGGGAGAATTCATCAACCCGAAAGGCATGACTAACCATTCGAAAAGGCCCTCCTTGATTTGAAGGAAGTCTTCTAGACATCAGACGATTCGATTGGTACTTGGTGATACCTGAAATTCAAGTCAATCTTGCTGAAATATTTCTCCCCTTTGAGTTGGTCTAGAAGGTCATCAATCCGTGGGATCGGGTACCTATTTTGGGTAATGATATTGTTCAACGCCCGATAGTCAATACATAGTATCCAAGTCCCATCCTTCTTCTACACCAACACGATCGGGCTCCCACAGGGCGATGAACTTGGCCGGATGTGACCTTTCTGCAACAGCTCCTGAATATGCCTCTTGATTTCATTATTCTCTATAACTGAGCATTGATAGATCATTCCATTGGGAAACAATGCACCTGGGGTTAGATCGATGGGGTTCTTGATATGACAGTGCAGAGGCACCTCTGCGGGTGAGGTGAAGTTGTCCCGATACTCCTCCATGACATTGTCCATTTTTTGTTGTCATGGGGAGGAGCCCTGTATGGAGTTCGTGACCATAGTCTTCTTCTTTCCCTGAGGATGGATCACCAGGAAAACAATTTTCCTAGTTTTGGAAATGAGCTTACTGCATTGTTTTGCAGTAACCAACGAGATAGCGACAGAAGGTGGTACCTCTGGTATCCTGTACAACTTATTTCCCAAGGTAACAATAACTGCATGAGGCTGGGACTCATACACAACATTTCACTTCCACAAGTATGGTTGGCTTAAAAATACATCACAAACATCAAGAGGAGCATTGTCACATAATACCTCATCGATGAAGGGCTTGATATTGTAGGGAAGGCGACACTGCTGGATGATGCGAAGATCCCATCCTTGGTGAAGCCACCCGATGGTGTACAAATGTGGGTGTGATGTGGTCGAAAAGCCCAACTGCTTCACGATCTCTGCTGAAATGAGGTTCTTTTGGCTCCCACTGTCGACAATGAACTATAGAGGGGAATCCTTTACCCACATCTGGGAGTGGACAAGACGCTCCTCCTCCTTTGGATGTTCCGTTTCTTCCTTTTGGATCTTCATGGTGATAGTAGTGGCATTAGGCTCCACATTAATAATCTTCTTCCCCATGTCATTCCCCTTCTCAGGTTCTGATGTAGTGTTAGAGCATGTATCTGATTCAGAAGCCCTCATCTCGACCACCAGTGACTGTTTTCCTCGACACTCACTTGTGTTGTGAGAGGAGCTCTTATGGAACTCACACCACTTTCCTGTGTCCTTCTTCGGCTTCGCAGTGTTGTTCTTTGCTTATGACTTTGACAAGTTGTCTTGAGCCTCCATGCCTTGGCTTTGTCCTTTTTTTTGTGGTTTGGGGGAACCTTTCTTTTTCTTTTGATTCACAGATCCAAAGTCTCGCTTCTTCTATTTGAATTTCTGCTCAATCTTGGCAGCATGCCAATATGCTGTACCAAGTGAGGATATGTTAAGGAACACCATTTCCTCTTGAATGTATCTATGTAGACAACTGCAGTACTTCAACACCAAATGTTTCTCTGAATCTTTGATACCCAACTTTGTGCGTAGGGTAAAGAAAATATTCGTTAGCTTATGCACATCTTGATCCCTTTGCTGCCGCATCGTAGTCCATTTTATGTACTTGTCCTCATAGCTCCCCACAGGATAATATCGTTCCTTGATGGTGTCTCAGAAATAATTCCAAGTGGGTATGACTGAGAATAGAGAGTGTTCCTCTTCATCCTTTTTCTCACAATAGGTTTCTCACCAGTCCTTGACATGGGGGGCAACTTTGAGCAGTGAAAAAATAATCTTCTCCTAGTCGAAAAAGTCATGAATCGAGAAATATCCTTCTAACAGATTGTGTTATCATTGTAAAAATTTTCGTATGGATTCCAAGTCTTGAGACTTAGCAGGCAGCTGAATCAGTATAGAGGTGCGACAAATCGGAAGAGAACGCCATATATAGCAGACAGGGCTAAATATAGTGGAAAGGTGAAGTTGATGGGACCCAATGAGTCACAGAGCATGGGTGCCACATATCAATGGTCGTGGATCATATCGGGACGAGAACTAATGTGAAGGTTCATATTTTGAAAGCAAGCCAATAGGAATACCATTGTTTCTCCTCGAAGCCACGTGGTGCCACCAGATGCATATCGGGGGGAAAAGCGGGTGATCTCTAAACTGCTCTATCACACCCCGATGTCACGTGTCTAAATATCATTGAATATGTCAAATCCAAGGGTCGCATGTGGAAAGGGAAAGTTTACGACCAATCAAATAACCCCATGACACTTGTTTGGGTACTTTTCGTCCGTGCGGTGCTGGGTGAGCACCGCTAAAAAACTAATTCGAAGGCTCATCATTGGAAATCAATGGCCAAATGTGATAAGCTGTTATACCTAGAAGGATTTTCGTCAGTATCCTATAATTATCACTCAATGACAACTGTTATTCAAAACATGGGTGACATTACCCTGTTGTTGGTGATTAACGTTTTATTTCAGAACAGGGTAACCACGAATCAAATCATTCATCTAATTCTTGTTAAACTAAAGGAGGTAAGCTCGTGCTTCCGGGAAAAAAAGAGGAAAAGGAGAATACATATCCAACGACCTTCAACAAACCAGTATGTTCAAATAATCTGATAAAATTATCGATGAAGAAAAAAGAAAATCTTGCTCCATGAATATTGGCAACACAATTTCACACAGAGCCTGTAGATGAACCAGGGTCAGGTGAAGGAATTAGACTAAATCCTATCATGAAGGATTTAATCATCAATGCATATGCAGATGGATCCTACATGCAAGATGAAGAAAGTAAAAGGAACAAGTGACAGAAGGAGACTGAAGGAGACTGAAGCTGAAATGGTCGAAGGTACTGGAGAAAACCAACCTGTTATCCTTCCTTTGCTGGACTATCTTGGAGCGTCAACTATATTGACCTAACTCCAAATAGAACCTGTAAGCAGAAGTGTCACTATCTTGACCAAGCTTCCCCAACAGGCAATTGACAGTCATCATCAGACGTCTAGGGGAGTGTGTGCTAACACCGTCCTCCCATGACTCCAGGTTTCAGAGGATATACGATGGGAAATGTCTCCACCCCTCCTAATAGGACTAGGGTCCACACCCTACAATGGATTATACAGTGGCACCATGTTGCTGGGAGTTTTGTCATCATTTATTTAGTTTTGGGCAGTCTCACCACCTAAAATCCTGCACTGGTCCACATATGATAGCAATGCATCCATACCAATATAATTTCACATACAAATATTCATACCATATTGTTTCTCGATCAGTGGTCATGAAATCCACTTTCATTATCATTATCCCTTGGCTATTTCATAGCCCAATGACCTGTAGATTAGTTTGTAGCACAAACTCATACATATCTATGCATTATCATCATGTAATTGCATACAACCATAATTTCAATTCAGTATCCACGTACCAACAACTTTAACATCAAATTTTTCAAGTTGGAAATAGATCTCATAATATCCCCATAATTCAATGAACATTACCCATTCATAGATTTATCATTTACATATTAGATTGCATCATATCCAACATCATCAATAACATTTAAACATTCATAGAATTCATATTCACACAATATATCGCATCATATCCATCATCATCAATAACATTTAAACATTCATAGAATTTTAGATTCACATAGTAGATTGCATCATATCCATCATCATTCAAATAACATTTAAACATTCATACAGGTTTCTACGTCTTAAAAGTTCAAGTGTATCATTAATAGTTTTATTGTGAATAATAAAAAAAAAGTGATTAGGCCTCAGGTAATCCTAGCTGTCTAAGTCAAAAGGTGGTGTTACATACACCCAACCTTCGAGAACATATTGTCGAGGTGGTCAAAAAAGTGAGGGATAATCTCATTGTAACGTCTCAGCATCTTCCCAAGTAGTAGATCTTGGACTATACTTGCCCCAATGGACCTTAACTTGGTCTACCAGATGGTTCCTAAGCTGTCAGACTCTATGGTCCAATATGCATATTGGTTCTACCATGAGGGTTCCCATGTCCAATACCTGCAATTCCTTCCAATTTAGTTTATGTGATTCATTAGCAACATAATGACGTAGAATAGATACATGAAAAACATTATGAGTTTATGCAAGTGGGGTGGCAGTACGAGACGATAGGAAATGGGTCCAATTTTCTCTTGGATTTTGAACGGTCCTATAAATCGGGGTGACAACTTTGTCCCCTTCCTGAACCAAATGGTACTCTTATTAGGCACGATATGAATGAAAACTTGATCTCCCACTTTATAACTTTGATCAGTCCTGTGTGCATCCGCATAACTTTTCTGTCTATCATGTGCTTCCTTTAGTCTCTGCCTAATCTGAATCACCTATTCCTCCATCTCTTGAATCAATTCTGGCCCAACTGTTACTCGTTCTTCTAACCTCTCCCAACTCAATGACGTTTTGCATGGCCTTCCATACAGAGCTTCATAAGGTGGCATTCCAATGGAGCTATGAAAATTGTTATTATAGGCAAACTCTACCAAAGGTAGGTACTTCTCCCAATGGGTTTAATTATCCACAACATACATCCTAAGCATGTATTCCATAACCTGATTTACTCTCTCAGTTTTCCCATCTGTTTTAGGATGATAAGATGTACTTAAGTTCAACTGAGTCCCCAACGCTGACTGCAAACTTGTCCAAAACCTAGAAGTGAATATGGAGTCCCTATCTAAAATGATCTTCTTAGGTATACTGTGAAAATGGATGACCTCACTTACAAACACACATGCCACATCAATGACATCATAAGTGTCTCTAACCGAAATAAAATGAGCACTCTTGGTTAACTTATCAACTATCACAAGAATGGCATTGTGTCATGAGATGTGAGGGGCAACCCCACAACAAAGTCCATGGAAATGACTTCCCACTTGGACATAGGAACATCATGTGGTTCTAGGAGACCTGTCGGGTGATGGTGGTCGACTTTCACTTGTTGACACTCTAGGCACTTAGCGATGAAATGGACTACCTCGCGCTTCATGCCTACCCATAAGAAAAGCTTCCTCATGTCTTTGTACATCTTCTTCACACCCGGATTCACACAATAAAGTGCTCTATGGGATTCCTTTAGTATGATGCTTCTAATATCCCCACCTTCGGGGATGTACATCCTTCCTCGATATATTAACAGTCTGTCTACTTCCAGACTATATCCTTCATACTTTGGATCTACTTGCCTCCCACTCTGGAGGTTTGAAGTAACCTTTAAATACCAATTGTCTCCATGGAGTTGCATCAACACACATTCCCTCAGATTGAATTTTAAGCGTACCAAGGAGAAGACATGTGGCCTCCTACTCAAGGCATTCGCGCCCACATTCTCTTTTCCCTTGATATATGAAATACTAAAATCGTACTAACTCATGAACTCACTCCATCACCTTTGCCTGGCATTYAGATCCCTTTGAGTGAAGAGATGTTTTAAACTTTGATGGTCCGTTTTGAGCTCAAAKTTTTTCCCTACTAGATAGTGCCTCCAAAGTTTCAKAGCTAGCATTACAACTACCAACTCTAAATCATGAGTAGCGTAAAGTTCCTCGCGTTTCTTCAACTTCCTTGACGCATAAGCTATCACTCCTCCATCCTGCATTAGCACGRCCCCCAACCCTTGCTTTGAGGCATATGTGCAAAATGTGAAGTCCTTTTCCATATCCGTCACTCGTAGAATTGGTGCACTAGTTAGTAAMATTTTAAGCTCGATGAATGCAGTATCACATTCTTCTGTCCATTCATACCTGACCCCCTTGCACTGCAAAGTGGTGATGGGTTTTTCTATTTTAGAGAACCCTTCCACAAATATCCGATAATAACCTACTAACCCCATGAAGCTTCTTACCTTGTGAGCATTTTTTAGCACTCACCACTCCATAATGGCCTTTACCTTTTCTGGGTCCACAAAGATCCCTTCATCGAAAATGATATGACCTAAATAGTGATTTTCTTTCTGGAAGAAGGAACACTTCAAMAACTTCCCATACAATTTGTTCTCTCTAAGGCAAGACAACACCACTTGCAAGTGTTCCTCATGTTCTCTTTCATTCTTGGAATAGATGAGGATATCATCTAGAAAGACTTGTACAAATCGGTCTAAGTATTTCCGGAATACACCATTCATGAGGCTCATGAATACTGTTGGTGCATTAGTCAATCCGAAATGTACTACAACGAACTCGTAATGCCCAAACCGAGTTCGAAAGGCAGTTTTAGGAATACCGCCTTCGTTAATCCTTAACTGGTGATACCCTGATCACAAATCAATTTTTGAGAATACCACTGTTCCTTTCATCTGATCAAAGAGATCATCTATTCGTGGTATTGGGTACCTATTTTTCACTATAGCACAGTTCAAGTCTCTGTAATCTATACACAGTCGTAAGGAACCATCCTTCTTCTTCACAAAAATTACTGGTGCACCCCAAGGTGAGACACTGGGCCTTATTATCCCTAAGTCGAGTAGCTCTTTCAACTGCATCTACAACTCACAAAGTTCTAGCGCGGTCATCCTATAAAGAGTCTTGGAAATTGGTTATGCACTAGGTTTTAGCTCAATAGTAAAATCAAGCTCCCTCTCAGGAGGTAACCCTGGCAACTCATTTGGAAAAACATCCTTAAATTCTGAAAATACTGGGTACTGATCCAAGGAGGGTCCTTTCCTTTCATTCACTGCTTCCACGACATAAATTCGACACCCTTGCCTCATGCACCGCTTAGCCTTCATAGTTGAGATAAAGCGTAGATACACCTTTCTCCGTACACCCTGGATCTCTACTGGCCTTCCTTCATCATCAACACAAGGCACCCTTTTTGCGAAACAATCTACCATAGCTCGATGGGATTCTAACCAATCCATTCCAATGATTAGGTCATATGCCCCGAGAGCAGTGATGTATACCTACAACCTGGTAGTACACACTCCCAGGTCTACTAGACTATTATCAACTCTAGGTCCTACCACTTGTTTTTCCCCCGAAGCCATCTCGACTTGTTTAAAGTCATCATGCTCGTAGGCTGCCAACCCACTCTTTTCTAATGCAGATGGTGAAATGAAACTATCTGTAGCACCATAATCAAATAAAATTTTAACATTGATATGATTTAGCGTACCTGACGACTCCACCACTGTGGATTGATTTTCTGTCTGGAAATTATTAAATACTTCATAAATCTGGTGGCTGCCACTTTCTCTTCCCATTGGGGCCTTTCCTTCTTTATGCACAAATACTGCTTGCAACTCTGGGTAGTCACGCTGGTAATGGGGTCCTCCACACCCCCAACATGTAACACGAGATGGAACCTTCTCACTGCTCTGTGACGGTCTCTGAAGTGAGTTCCTTCCCCTGGAACCCCTGCCCCTACTAGCTGCTCCTTGAGATGGTCGTGGACCTGCCTGCGTCGTTGGTGATGACCGGGATGTTTCACTTGCTACCATTGAAATACCTATGGTGACTATCCTTGGTGTGACTCTATTACCATATGGAGGTGGCTTGGAGCTCCCTCCCCTGGAGAAATGTCCTGGGGGCCTTCCCCACAAATCCAGGATGATGCGGAAAGGTCGACCTCATACCTCCATTTAAGTTCATGTGTTCCTCAACATAATGTGCATTTTCTACTTCTTCTGTTAACGAAGATGGTTTCCACATCCGTACCATGGCCCTTATCTTAGGGTTTAACCCATAGAAAAAGCATTATGCCTGTCATTGATCATTATCCATGTACAAAACATATTTTACCAATTCCATGAACCTGATCTCGTACTCTTCCATGGTCCTATTTCCCTGTACTAGAGCATGAAATGCTCCCACCTGTTCTTCCTCATAGTAAGATGGTAGATATTTCCTTCAGAACCTTTCCTCAAAAAGTTCCCAAGAGACGGTGTCTGGGGTAAGGTGCAACTTCCTCTTCAGGTTGCCCCACCAATTCAAGGCATTGTCTCTCAATTGAAAAATTTCTATATTCACCTTTGATATGGACGCATAGTCTCTTAAGGCGAAACAACTTGTCGTGCCTTCCAACCATGTCTCTTCATGTTCACTGACACGACCCCCAGAAAACTATGGAAGTTTGATCTTCTGCAGTTCTCTAGCGATATCTTCAGGTGGAGGCCCTCCCCTTGAATCCCTCGACGCTTCAGGATTACCCATTCCAGATGGTGGGGGCTCCACTTTGATCCCAGCTGACTGATGCCCCTTTAAAGTCTCATTTATGGCCTCCAAAGAGTGCATAATGAGAGCTAATTTAGGTGATGGTGGTGGTGGCGTTAGCAGTCCCTGCGATGATGCCCCTCTGCCTTGATTTCATCTTGTCCTAACCATCCTGTATAATTGAATCAACATCAACCAATTTTTGTTAGGGAGAGTCTAAGGAAATTCACATTTGTGCAACTTAAACTTGAAAACAGGGTTAGGCGTAAGTCTTTTTTACTTGTCTATAAAAAGACGTTACTCTCTTTAGGGGAAGTGGCTAGGTCAAGGTCGAAAGCCTCTAAGCTTGATTTCTTCACCTAAGAAAACTATTGACTCCCTTGCCTGGTAGCTACGTTAGCATCACACCACACTCGCCAATTCCTCTAACTTACCTTCCTAGTGCGCATGAAGTCCCCTCTTGCTTATCTTGGTCTAAGTATTTAAAATTTTTCTTTAAAACTAGGTAAGGTGTTTTTTTTTTATAATTAATCAACATTATATAAAAAAAACAAAAAAAGAATCTAGATTAAACTTTTAACCTAAGATTCAGTCGCCTTAATCAATGCATTTAGTTAATCCAGAAATTTTAATGTTATTGTTGGTATCCTACTTAAGTACCTAATTAATCAATTAATTATTCCCTAATTTAATTAACCAATCAAATTAATTAATCACCTTGATTATTAACATTAATTAGTTAATTAGTTATCACCTTGTATATATTTAAATTTAAATATTATTATTATTAAATAATTAACATTTAAACTAAATTAAACAATAATTGTTTAAACCTTAATTAAAAGATAATAATAATTAACTTAAAAAATAAAATAACAATAAAAATAACAATAAAATAAAAGAATTAAAAGAATTAAAATAATAAAATAATAAATAATAAATAAATAAATAAAATCTAAAGTTGGGAAGTGGGTCCTCGCATGAGGTCCACGTGCCCCCCCCCCCTGGGCGCTCATCCCTTAACCCTAATCTCCTCCATCCTTATCTCTTCAAACCCTACCCTCTCTTCCCTTTCCATTTCATATTTTTTTTGTCAAACGCTCAGCAGAGGTGAAGGATGAGGCCGGTCATGGCCATCCCTATGCTCATTCGACACTGGTGTCCAAGGTTTCAAGGTTTGTAGGGCACGTTGTGTACAGTGGCACATTCCCTCTTCTCCTTTGTGGGATTCTCCTCCATGGCTTGGCGCGTGGTCGCGTTAGTATATTGGTTCAGTTTGTTGTTCGTTTTTTTTTTGTGTATTGCACTGTTTTGGCACGTGGGATCCTCTGTGGAAGTTGGTGTGAGTATTGTCGATGCCTTGGCTCTTGATCTCGGGTGCTTGGAGGTGCAACTATTGTGACTTACCTCTGAAGCTTGGCGCTCGGTCTCTGCTGTCTTGTGTGTTGGGATGCATTTGCCAACTCGTGTTTTTGTTTTTTTTATAAATACCTGGTGCGTAGTGAATGAAATATGAATCCAAGGGTTCCATCGTGGTTCTCTCTGGTGGATTGGTGCTTGTATTTGGGCGTTGACTAGTTACCAGTCGCAGGTTCAAAACCCATGAGCCCGCACCCTTTTTTTTTTAAATGTTTTCGGGCTGGGCCTGTGTGTTATTACACTGTGCCTGGTGAATTCAACAAATAACAAGACGTTCCCTTGTGGGTTCCTCATTAATGTGGATTGACATTTGGGCACTAGGCCCAGACTTGTGTTGTGTGTTACTAAATCGTGGGCTTGTGGACTTGGAGATTAGGCCACGAGCCTAATATTTTTATTTTCTTTTTTGTAGCTTAGTGCTTGGGTGCTTGGTTTCGTCTTGGGCGTTGGAATTAGATCTGATGCTTAGCTCTCGAGTGCTTGGCTCGTGGTCTTGGAGATTGGTGCTTAATGCCCAATATGCACGTAGAGCATGCATGTCACCCCTTGTAGACTCTACTCCTCTTGTCGCGTGGCCTTAGTGCTTGGTCACTAGTGCTGGCTTGTGGAATTTGATGTTTAAAATGATGCCTTCGTGTCAAGCTTTAATATTTGGTGCTTGGCTCAAAAATTTGGAGATTAGGCCCAAAGGCCCAATAATTTACAATGCCCTCGTAGGATCTTTCTCCAGGTGACTTTGTATTAAGCGCTTGAGCGCTAGTTCTGTGGTTGGCATTGGCGCTAACCTTGGTCGTATGTGCAGGCGGCTAAATGCTTGGGCGTTGGCTCGAGCATGTTCCAACATAAAAGATAAATGCTGGACTACATGGAGTGCACGTTCTAAATCCGGTTCAAAGCTAGTGTATCATCACATTGTCATAGGGTTCCACTTTCCATACAGCCGTCGATATTGCATATCTACGATTAACTTTTCCATTATGCCATTTCTGGAAGTTTCTATCTGGCTAGGTATTATGCCCTCCTTGCCTTGCACCCAGGATAGAGCTAGCTCAACAGGTTTCTAAATCAAATTATGAGATGATTAGATGTGTGCTAATTTCATTTGTTTATATGCGTTTAGAAAAAGTCATTAATGAAAGATTTTAAATTTTTTAATGTATTTGTAGTCCATGAGTGAAAGATGTTTAGAAACCATCATGAATGAAAGATTTTTTATTTTTTTAATGTGATTGAAGTCCATGTTTTCATCTTCACACCATTATTTGGAGTGGTATTTTTTTTTGTAATTTGAAATTGATGAAGAGGAATTTCCAATTTCTCCAAATCAAGTCACATGTAGAAAATCATGATATAGTGGGCTATACCAAATTTTCCCAAGCTTTAGAACCTCAACAAAAGTTAAATTATTGTTTTCCATCAAATAGAAGTTAGAAAATATACCATTAGAGGAATGGGTTGGGAGGTTAACATTCTTCTATCCAACTGGTATTGGGTGCTTGTATGTTATATTAATAGGAAAGTTTGTTTGCTTGTTCTTGAGGGAAATTAATCTTTTTGGAATATACTTACTTATACTTATTAAATTCATTTACTGAATGTCCCAGTTCCTCGTAATTATGACCATACCCCTACTCCACTATAAATATCACAAATATGTTGTATTTGTATTCATCTTATTCATGTCAATAAATATATATATTTTTTTATTCGTTTGGTTTTATGGCTTGCAGGTTAGGTGAAGATGGAGCTGGAGCTTGGCCCTTAGGCCCAGATTTACAAGTTTTCCTTAAATATATCATTTATGCCTCTAGTTATTTATGTTTATATCATCCTTTTCAAGGATTTTACCTGTATAGGCCAACAATCTTTAAAGTTTTAAGGGGGGGGGGGGTTTCAGGTAGGTTTTCAGGGTTGTTTGATTGACACAAAACATGGCTTTCAGTCAAGAGTCAAGAGGATGGGTGGGTAGGTAGGCCCTTGGCTCCAGATTTTAAACCTGGGCTCTGATACCATGTGTAAGGTCTCTTCCAACAGAGCCTTATAAAACATAAGTTAAAATAGAGAAATTTTATCCTAACTTTTTAACCATTCATTATTCAACATAATTAAAATTTATGAGCAACATCATAATAAACCACATATTCATCATATTCAACAACATGATAATAAACCACATAACACAACATAATAATGAAAATACGTACCTCTAACTGATACTACTGTTGTTCTCCAACTCTGCCTGATGCTCTGCCCAAAACCGATTAACTTCCCAGCCAACTAGGAACATAGCCTCTCTGGCTCCCTAGCTCCAGGATTTCGTAAGGATTCCTAGCCCCCGAGCTCAAAACTCCCAGCAACAGGTGCCCCATGTTTCAGTCCACCAAACTCCAACAAGTTCCTCAAGAAAAAACCATGAGGATAATCCTCCATCAAGCTACTCCAGCCCCCAAATCAGCAATACAATCCTCTCCTATGAAAATGATGCTCTCCTCCAAAACAAAAAGTCCCTTCTCCCGTGTTTTTCCCTTCTCTTATGCTCCTTTCCCCCCTCCCTCATTCACCGCCTTCTACCTTCATTTAATTTTTAACTACTCTCCCTCAATTAGGTGTCAACTACCTTATCCCCTTATCATTAATGGGTTGATCTTCCGATACAAAATAATAATTAATAATTTATTAAACTAGATTTTATTAAACATTTATTTAATCATTAAATTAATTAATTAGTTAATTAAACCAATTCACATTCAACATATATTTAACCAGGACAATTAATTAATTAATTATTTAAACTAATATACATTAAACAATTATTTAAACCATGACAATTGATTAAATACTTAGAGTTGTTACACCTTCAACTTGAAATTAAGAACAATGATTCAAATTTGATCACTAATCCTTCTCATTTTCCCCATTTATTCACAAGTATGAAAAAATGAAAACCTCATTTCATTAACTCTTTATGAGGCTTATGTCTTATCATTTTCTCTATTTCTTCATAATAACTATAAAGTGATTTATGAAGCAATAATTATTAAGTAATTTATGAGGTACTAACCTTTGGGTAAAGATTACATGCCACACAAAGTTTGCACTCTATTCATTTCATCCAACAATCTATGTTAAAAATCTTGAATCTTAATTCAATGATTAAATATTCATTGGTGAGCTTGCATATTCAAGATGTAATAGGGTTTTTTAAAATGCTATGCATTTAAAAATGTAATTTAAATCATGCAAAATTATAATTTCACCAACAATTTTATAACCAAATTCCAATAATAATTATTTTAAAAAATCCAAAAATAAAATATTTAAACTTATTACTTAATATAAAACAATTTTACAAACTCTTATTAATATAAACTCTTTTATTATTACTTAATATAAAACAATTTTACAATTTTACAAACTCTTATATTTATTTTGTCCACCTTTTCAAGTTCTAATTTATTTATATTTCACGTTCTACCTTTTCACTCCCCAGTTAGAATTTTATTTCAATTTTTATTTCTACCTGTTTACTCCTTTCTCCACGGTGTATTGAAAAGGTTAATGAGTGAGTTCTATCAATGTGTGCTTCTGAAAAGGTTAATTTAATGCGTGAGTTTTATCAATGTACTTTTTGTTTTAGGAGAAATTGTAATTTTTTTTTAATTTAAATTGTATTTTTAAATGGATTTTATTTAGTGATTTTTTTTTGAAATATTTAAATTATACAAATTAAATTATTGAAATTTGAAAGTTTAATAATAACTATTTTTATTTCAATTTCATAACTCAACTACTCAAATTTGTGTAAGTTTAACAATTTTTAGTCAAATTTCAATCAAAATCTATGAAAATATATACTAAAAAACTCTAAAAAATAAAACATTTAAATTATTTTTTTTGGGTTAAATTTCATTGGGTTGTTTAGCTATTCTACTAAATGATTTTTTTCCCAAGAATCCTGTGACATAAATCTGCAGGAAACCATTATTTTTTGTTGTTTAAAATCCATTTCTAAATGCAGAAATGGATTCAGCTTGCTGAAATACAGAAATAATCACTCAAATCTGAGGATCTAACAATTTTCCCCCTAATTTTGAGCAAAGGTCCCTGAAAAATATCACCAAAAAAGAATCATTTAGTAGAACCTTTAAACCAAGATTTTCAAAATCAACTATTTTTAGCCCAATTTCATAACTCAACCATTCAAATCTGCAAGTTTAACAAATTTTTATCAAATTTTAATGCCAGGGCCCACTTTAGTATAAGATGAGATGGGTTGAATTCACCCAAGGGTAGGGAAGACATTATTGGATTTTAGTTGTGAAGGAATCTCATCATATGAAAAATGGATGAGGCATTCACTTTCATGACATACATAAAACTTTTGCAAAAGGGATAATATTAGAGAACACATATGTTTGCTCTAATATTATCTCCCACCCCACTCCACATTCATGAATATGTTTTTTCTAATATTATCTCTACCCCATCTTCATATATCATATATGACTAAAAAAAACTTAAAAAAAACACATTATTTTTTTTTTAACTGTATTTCAAAATTAGCGGTTTCATCGCTCTAAAATTAGGTTCTCATCCATTTAAAAGGTTTTAGGGTTAC
>ML787357.1:560254-593836 GCA_009831015.1 Picea engelmannii
TGAATTATTTTCATGTTATTAATTATTATTGTAGGATAATAGCATGATTGCTTAGCATAGATAAATCATTCATAATCTATTTATTTATCTATGGTTACTATATTAATACATGCTTCCTTGTATGTTGTCAATTGGGTTTAGCTCGAGTGGTTGGGAGGAATGATTGTTATTCTCTCCACCTAGGTTCAATATTGCCAACCCTAGATTATGTCTATTTTTACTAATGGAATAGTATTAAAAGCAAAGGTATTTTCATTTCCAAGTATATATATATATATATATAGAGAGAGAGAGAGAGAGAGATATCTTATTTCTTGCATATCTTTGAATTCATATAAAAAAATGCACTTGAATTGCATTCTATCGTAAGTAACGAATCATTCATTGTGTTATTGTAGGAAGAGTTGAAAACCTCAATTCCCCATTTTGAATGTTAATATAGGAAAATTAAAATGCATCTTAACTCTCGAAGTTGTTTATTTGCCCATTTGCTTCTAGAAATTCTAAAATAATTGGTATAACTATACTATTTAACCAATTAGAAAAAATAATTTATTTGATTTCTAGCATTTGAATTTGGTATGGTGTAGAATAATGAAAACTGATTTGTAATTCCACGAGAAAGTTATAATAGGATGTGTGTGTGAGAGTGTGTTTCATGCACCCTAGAAACACATTTATTTATGCTATTGTTCTAATGAAAGAACTTTCTTTACAAAATATGGATAACAGTTGCATTTTTTTTTTTCCTGAACACAAATGTACCGCTGAATTGGCCTGTAGTGGGCATGACGCCTTCGTTGATGTGGAATCTCGGCAATTTGCACGAATGGGCAGCAGGAATGGGTGGGAGCATGAGCTTCATGTCCGGTCTTTTCAAGCCAAATTTCCATGTTATTTCATCCAGTCCTGCAAATTTAGCTTACATTCTTGACAACAACTGCGCCAACTTTGCCCGGGCTACTCCTGACTGGGATTTTGATATAGCAGGGGATGGGCTATTAGCCGATGAATATCAAAACAGTAGCGATTCTCGGGATTACAGAATAAGTTTTACCCAAAAATTAGTGGAAGAAAGGCTTGTTCCAGTTCTCGAAGAGGCCTACAAGAAGGATGCGATTATAGATCTTCAGGACGTATTTCTTCAGTTTGCGTTTGATAGTTCAACGTGCATGGTATTTGGAAAGTTCTCCATGGCAGCTTCCTTTGTCAAAGCATTTGATGAAGCCAATGAAGCATGGGCTTATAATCTGGTAATCCCGCCTACTGTATGTAAACTGATGAAATGCCTGAACATGATGAACTCTACAGAGACAAAAGAGGTCAATAATATAGTCCATGAATATGTAAGCCAGATGGTGGAGTCTAGAAAGAGTGAGCTCGCTAATAAGAGTACCGCAGAAAGCAAAGTGGGTACTGATATTCTCTCCAGATATATCATGCTCCAGGCAGAGAAAGGTCGTTCTCCATTTGATAAGTCATTGCGGAGCTTATGCCTAAGCATAATCTTTGCTTCTAGGGTTTATCTTGGAGCTCTTTGCTGGCTCTTCTGGCTTTTGAGAAAGCATCCAGAGGTAGAAGATAAGATATTAATGGAACTCTCTGAGGTCATGGACACAGATCAATGCGCTAACAGCCATTCAATCTATCGTGATAAATGGAATTTCAATATGGATGAGCTGAAGGACATGAAGTATTTAGAAGCTGCTTTGTGGGAATCCCTGAGGCTTTATCCCCCTGTCCCGATCAGTTACAGACGAGCTGTGGAAGACGAGGTTTTGCCCGATGGCACCTCTGTGAAAGAGGGGTCCGTTGTTTTGTGTTTAATTTATGGTGCGAATCGAATGGAGAGTGTGTGGGGGGAAGATGCCATGGAGTTCAAGCCAGAGAGATGGATTGGGAATGAAAAAGAAAGATGCCATGGTATCCTGTCTTGGGAACCGATATAACAGATATAGATTTCATTTCCAGCATGAAGTGCGTCGCTGCCCATGTCCTTGTACGCTATGATGTGAGTGTGGATCCGGAGCTTTGTGTGGCACCGAAGCTGGCACTTACTCTACTTATCAAGGATGGACTTCCCGTCACATTACAGTCAAGGGAGGACGCTCTCCACGCCCTTTGATTGAGATGCTCTATGATTTCAGGGTTTAGGGTTTTGATGATTCTAGGTCTTAAGCTCTCGATCTATGATATTAGAATTGTTTAAATAGATTATTTCTCATATGTTCAATCCCTCGTCTAATCCTCTATGGCGTTCCATCTTTTTTCAACCTATCATTATTTTTCCATTTTATATTTCAGCTTATTGAAAAAACATTGTTAACCATTATTTTTTCATTATACGTGGTATTTTGGGCTTTATGTTTTTCATCGTATGGGAGGTTTATCAAAGACAAATTAAATTCAATATAAAATTTCAAATATTATATAGAATATTTTTCGAGTTTTTAAATTCATTATAAAATTTCAAATATTATATATAACATTTTTTGAGTTTTTATGTTGATTTTAGTGGGTTTGATTAAAAAAAAAAAAAACAATTTTTTTATAATTATTACATAGATATTTTAAATTTTAATAAATTAATAAATTATAAAAATTGATTGTGTTACAAATATTAATAAATTGAAATTTGTATGGATAGGGAAGTGTTTTTTCATCTTCCATCTTTTTAGTATCACAAAGATTACATATTGTTTCTTATTATCAAATTGAGAGAATTATTTATTCTCCACTTCTAGTATGAGTGTGAAACTTTTAAAAATTTATTATTATTTTAACAATATTAATTTACTTCTTTAAGTTAGTTATGGTAGAAAGATAAGTTAGATAGATTCTAAGTTGGGTTTGATCATCTATTTATAATACAACTTTCATGTACTCTCCGTTTATTCATTGCACCATACTTCTATTTAACTTTAGTTGTGATATTACTTTTGAAGGTATCACTATGTATCCTCTATTTTCCAATGACATGTTAATTAGCATATGCTTGTGGTTTATATACCTAATCATAATTTTACTCTAAATGGGAGCAATCCTAATATCTAAACATCCATATAAGATAACTGAAATAATAAAGGTATCAAAGAGGATTTTCTATTATTCTAGAACTAAAATTAGGGTAAGTCATAATCCTCAATTTGATGGTCATAACCTTGTATTATTAATATTCATTAACATACTAGAGATAAAACAAAAATCATTGAAAATTCTTAGTTAATTATCAAGATCAAAGGGATCCTCTCAAAAATGACAATATCATCTACATAAGGAATAAGGATAACAACTATTGTAGTGAAAGTACTGCCAACACATCCTACTTATTCCAAACCTCCCTCTAACTTATCAATATAAATGCTAAAAAGGGTAAGGATAAATGATATCCTAGCTATATATTATAATTTCATTTCATTTGGCCAATCTTCATTATTTCTGAACCTAGCAATTTCATTCTTTACAACCTTATCCTAATATCTCTCAATTCAAAAGGAACCTTTGGATATTTTTATCTTTTCCATAGGTTATTTCTAGGCACTATGTCAAAGACTTTCCTAAAGTTTCCAAATGAACAAAGAAGATTTGTTTTATTATTTTGACATTCTTATGCAACAATTTTAAGAGTAATCAAGTGGTTTATGGTTGAAAGATGGATTCTTAAAACAACTTCGCCTTTATCCCCTTTCTATAACTTTCTAACCATAAGTTGATCTTATTTTCCAAAATAATTGCTTACAAGGATAAAACATGACTAATCATAATGGTCTTATAATTGGAGGGGTTATTTTTATCACCACTTTTAAAAATATGAACAATGAGGTGTTCAATCCAAGGCTTAGGGAAACCTTGTTTAACTTCACTTATTCTCAATTTATTCATTGCACTGCATTTCTCTTTAAAATTAGTTATGATAGTACTTTAAATGGTATCATTATTCTCAAGAGAGTTTCTTCAGTGCTTGAGCTAGGAATCTCCATCTTTGATCTACCCTCTATAGTAGAAAGGTGATTTTAGTCTTTTGGCTTGGATTTTATGATCTTCTTATAATAGATTAATTTAATCCTATGAGAGAGAGAGAGATTATTCACAACATAATGAATGCGTATTACACATGTTAATATATAATCCAAGAGATTCAATGCACCAATATCATGGAGTACATCCACCATAGGAGTGATCTAAAGGAGATCTGGACACTAACTCACTGTAACAAGAGTCAACTACTAGCTAGTCTTAATTAACTGTTTAAGAGGAAATAATTTAACCGAGTGACACATGTGAAGACCAAAAATAACACATTCATGTAAAGGAAGTGCACCCTCATGCTCTAAAACCTAGGTAATAAATGCATGAGTGACCTTCCATTAGTCAACTGAGGTCAATTGAGTTTGAAATAAAGTCCTAAATGAAGTAATAATGCACCCTATTTTTTAAGAAGTGACCTATTTTGTAGGGGAATATTCTCAGCTAAAAATTAGAAAAAGGTGAGTGTGTAATATCTCCAACATCCCCCTTGAACAATACTAGGGTGTAGTGAAGAAGTTGTTTCCTTCACTATGCTCTATGAATATTTTGTTGATGTAGAAATCGGTATGGGTCTGTTGAAGTCTTTTCACAAATTGTGTTTCCTTCTAGCTACTCACTTGTATGTCTACTAGGCTATTGCTCATATGGACCAATATGCACCTGACAAGATTCATGTCTGAAGGGAGCATAACCAAATGACAAGTGTCATTCTTGAGGAGATTCCATGTAGCCTCTACATAGGGTTGAAGGTTTGAATCTTGAACTATGTAGAAATGCATGTGCATCACTGATTCAGTAGATGTAAGTGAATGAGGAGGATCCTTAAATTGGAATCTCGTCCTCCTTTGATCCAGTGGATCTCCCACAAGGTCACCTTCTCCCTGTAGGGTGGACTACACCCACTTGGGCATATGTTGTGGCTCATCATTTGTATGTCTAGACTGTGCACATGTATGCTCTAACTCCCCTAAATCTACATTGAAAATTAGATCTAGAATCAAATATGAATATGTTGACTCATCATCTTGGATGTATGGTGTAAGAGGATGTGCATGTAGCTCTTGAGATGTGTTGAAAAAAAGTTTATTATTTCTTCTTTTAACCTTAAACTCATTTTTTCTTTGGTTATGGAGTCGCCCTTAATTCTAAAAAGTCTTTCAAGAGTTTCTGGTTTCGGGGTTTGGCTATTCATGAAGTATGATTTTTAAATAACAACTCCAAAGTCCAGATATCGAAGTCTCGAAAAGTGATTGTTTAAAAGAAAATAAACCAAATTAAAAAGGAATAATTAAAAATGTTTAACAACTTTCTAAGCCTTTCATATTTTCTTTTTCGGCCATCTCAACTTAAACAACAGTTTAAAGTCCCGATGCATTTTTTTTTACGAAATCCCTTTTTAATCACGATCAATTAAATTTTAAACATACTTAACAAATCGTTAATCAACCGCATTTCGGAAAATCAAAGAGTTATCACTCTTTCGCACTCAAAAAACCCGAAGCCCGAAATCCCGAAAGTATTAAGTGCTCAACCATAATTAACTTAACATTAAAAAAGGGTTAATGATATTAAATGAATTTTCACGTTTCTCTATTGGGGAGTTTTCGAAGATATTCCTTTCGAAATCCTAGTTTTGAATCGTTGATATTTGGCAGCACTTATTATAAATTAATGAAATATCTTATAGTGTAAGACGCGTATCTCTAGAATTACTCTTCTCATTAAGGCAAATGAATTTATGAACCGTAGAAAGCACAGTCTAATTAAGACAGGATAAAGGCAAATAAAGATTTATAATTCAAATTTCTTTCTCACTTTCAGTAAATTAGTAAGTTGTATCTAAGAAAGCTTACGCCTTATTCTCTGTAACATCTACTCGCTTCTTATCATAGGTATCATGGAACCTAGGAAAACACAAAAAAAGAATGATGACGTCGGTGAAAGCTCAGGCCCAAATTCGGATGTTATATCTGATACTACACCACATGCTGTAGATTCAGTCCTAGATGCCGATTTTTGAAATCTTGGAGCATGAGGTTAGGAATTGTCCCGATGATTTCGAAAATGAAAAGGCTGAAAACAAACTCAGAGATATGGTAGAGGTCGAGCTTCATTAAATAGCTACACGACCAAAACTCATGACATACAACGAAATGATAAACTGGGCTCTAATGAACACCGATGTGCAGACCAGGAGTATCATGAACTATCAAAAGGTTGTTGTTGGCTCGTTCAGACCAAAACATATTCAAGTAATGTACAAGCTATCCCATGTTTTTAAATACATTTATAATGCCGAATTCGTAGAAGAATTTCAAAGAAAGGAGTGTACATAATTTGACCAAACATATCCATATATAATCAAAGAATGGTGGGGAATCCTAGCAAAATTTATATCTGATACCCATGGCATTTATACCATAGCATCATTAAATGAATACATAGTTTATATAACAATTCTATTATGTAGACTATTTGGGAGGAAAAGACCTACCCATTTCCCCGTGGAATGGATTCCAATCATACACGAGGTAGTCGAGGGTTACACTTTCAACTGGGATAATATTTTATCAGATAACCTAACCAAGGAGATCGTAGAGTACAAAACATAAAAGTCAAAGGGACAACTTGCATCTTTTTATATGTCTGCAAATATTATGGATGTTGTCTATTATATGACCCCTTTCCCTTTTATGAATTGGAATTGGAATTCAACTTGTGAAGAACCCATCCATATCTATCACTCTCAACTATGGGAAGAGAAAGAAAAAAATTTCTTTTACGAGATCTGTCACTATGTAGTGATACCTATGCATCAAATATTGTATGGATACCCACCCCCTCAGATTTCAAAGAAAATCATGGGAAACCTCAAAACAGTTGTTGATTGGTTTATCAAAGAGAATTTCTCTTATGTCAAAGTCTTCGGTTGTTCAATTCCCCCTCATGCTCTCCCTAAATTTATCCCTGATAGATTGGTGTGCAGAGAGGTGGCATATCAGATAATAACAAGAGGCATTGGTACATAGTTAAAAGCAGCTCAAAAAAAATTATGGCCAGTTTTTCCTGTACAGATTGGGAAGTTTTCATTGCTTAATCTTGGCCATTCTAAAGTGGAAGCCGCGGCATTAAAAGACATTAAGCTGGTAGATATTGAACTCAGAAAGCATGACCCATACCAAATTGTGGGAAATCATCTAGCTCATTGCAACATGAAAACATTTGAGCATGAAGACTCCCCCTGTGACGACATATTCAAAGGAGCCAGAGCATATGAGGAGATATTAGAGAGAGTCTAGGCGTTACCCCCTCACCTGCAGACCATATTTCCTTCTTTCCAGAAGCACAAACGAAGTGGGTCGCCAAAAATAATAGAAGGGGAAACAATAACCTCTCCTTCGAAACAAGAAGAGATACCTCCAGGTTTTGAATAAAAATACCAAGATAAAGGGACTACATAGTATAACTCAAAGAATCCTGAAGGGTATTCACAAAGATCAGAAACCTCATGGATAGAGCATCCAGGGTCTGAAACAAATTCCAAATATGATACTCCTTTAAAATTAGATCGACGATTCCTCCTTCATCATCAACTATTCCTGCCGATAGTCCCAAAAAAATAGAAGGAACACAACTCACAGAGTTGGGCAACCCTATTGCAACATTGACTCCTTTACAATCAACTTTTGGGACTCCTCATATGGAAGTTATATATGTAAGTGACCTTACTCCAATCTCTAGAGAAGGGATACCTTCCTTTGACTACTTTTTCAGTAAGAAGAGGAAAGTTGTAGTGAAACAATAAATGAATTTGAAAGAAGGCACAATGGTAAAGAAACCCAAATTGCTCGTAGATGGACATAACCTAGAAGAGGAAGATTTTGCTACAAAGGTAGTAGGCTCTTTAGGAGCTTTCGCAATGACCAATTTGTTTTCAATTGATAAATTGAAAGCAAGGCTTAAGAAAAGGAATCAAATGATAACCCAGTTGCAAAGACAAATAAGGAACACAAAGAAAAATATCAGAGATGAAATAAATAACGGACTGGAACAAGCCAGAGATGTTGACAAACAAGAGATTCAACTACTCAAGTCTAGTTTAGATGAGATGTATAAGAATATGCAAGCCAGTCAAGGGCAGGTCATCCAACAAGAATAATTAGCGAGGTAGTTGTAGGATCGGTTGAATTCTATTCAAAATCAGGTGATAGATTTAAAAAAAATTCAAGCCCAGGCACTGGAGGTGCATATGAAAATATAAGCAGAGCAACAAAGATTGATTTCTAAATTAGAGGTTATTCAAAACTATTTCCAAGAAGTAAGTCAATCTTTCGATAACATTGTTTTCAAAGAAAAAGAGGCTAAAGCAGCTCGAGCTACTTTTCAAAAGGCAGTTGTACTTTCGGAAAAAGAAGAGGTATCAAAAATTCTGAAGTTGTCTGTCACAGAGCAGATCAGAGGTGATATCATGCTTAAAGTATGGGAGGCCAACATAGCCGAAAGCAAGAAAATGGCCAAGGAAGTCAAGGATGATTGCTAAGAGACGTTCAATTTGCTAGACAAAGGATCATTAGGCATTGTACAATTGTCCTGGGCTACTAGGATAGATCAATATTGTAAGACATCAACTGAAACTCAAAGAGAACTTGAATGAAATTCAGATCTAAATTTCACAATTAAAAGAGATTGATGTTACCTAAATAGACAGGTGGTTGGTGTAGCCAAATTTAAATTTGCAATCTGTTAAGTTTGCTGAGAAAGGGATTAAAGACAGATTTCCTAAAATTTAGAGGAAACTTTATATGTTCGAGGCAAAGGATATACCAGAGCCTCCTAGATTTTTAGTGCATTTTCTAGAAAAATGTATTGAATGTCTCAGACCAAAAGAAGGAGATATTTCAAAGAAGCAATGAAGTATCATATTGTAAGCTCGTATTATCAAGATGATAGAGAAATAAAAGATAACCATGCAAATGGTTCAAGTTTGCATTTTTGTAACTGTTAGCCCCTAGGAGTTAGGAAATCACCAACCGTCAAGAATTGGTGACTATGTATAAATATAATTTCATAAGACTGAGAAAAGGATTTTTTGTGTTCGATTGTACTAGAGAAGTTTTCTTCATTTACAGTGATTAATGAGAATACAAAATGGAGATTCCAAATCCTGTTGGCCTTGAGTTATGTGTTCCTCTTTACTTTCATTTTTCAACATCTTTCCTGTATATATATTTGATGAATGTTTAACTGCAATTTAGTACAACATCTACTGTGGTTAAGAGTTATTTGGTTATCTAATTGTTTACAATTTTTCCTCTGTGCTTTCTATTAGCAGGCTCAAGACCTGTAGATTATTCAGATTACTATATTTTTATGCTTCATTAGAGATCTCTTGTCTTTCTTCTTCTCCTGTTGCAAAGTGAGATTCCTCCATGATTGATATCTCACATTGTTTAAACAGCTTTATGTTTTTTCTCCCATCACTTTGATTATTTTCAAATTTGACTCAGGAAGGGGAAACGACCTCAGAAACTATCATATTATTAATTTAAGTTTGGGAACTTTTCTCTTATAATCCGAAACATAAATAGAAAACCTTGAAAACAAAGTAATAGATTTTTTAACCTTTATCCCTCATGACTGTACCTGTTACAAGACAGCCCAATATAGAACCTGACCTTTTAGATCAGACTAGCATTTCTTTAAACTTATTTAACACTATTTTACAGACAACAAACATCCAGGTTGAATTAGAACGTTCATGGGTAGAAATTGAACAGGATATAAGCATCCAAGAACATTGGGAAGCTAGAAAGAGATAGTTAAGAAACCAACCATAGCTTTTCTCTTTAGTAACTGACACATTTTATACCTTAACTCTCTCTACTTTTTTCATATGCCTAGACTTTATATTTTAAATACTCAAGTATAAACTCTAAGAACATCTTTTTGGCGTCGTTGCTGGGGAACGAAGAAATGAAACTATTTTCCCTGGGAAGAACGACATTGATAATTTCTTTCTTTGGTAGTAAAAAAAGATTGAAAACCTTATAAGGCTACTTTCATCTTTCACTTGGCGTCTCCACGATTAATAAACTGGATTTTAACCAAAAGAATGCCATGATGAATCCAAATGATAAACAGACTTTGCCTATATCCAATTCAAAAAAAAAATTGAAATCAAGAAGATACCTTAAACAGACTACCTCATCAACAAATAAGATTTATCAACCTAAATTTACACATTCGAACGTTAAGAATCTATTTGAAAGGTCAAATACCCCACTCACTTGTGGAGAACTATACACCAATCAAATTGAAACCCTAGAGCTTGGATTGGTCTTACCCGAATTTAAATCTAAGACTTGCTGAACTGTTCCTTTCACCTATAAAAGTAAAAGATCTATCTCACTCCCCGCCTCGATTGAACTTTCTTCACTTCCCGAAGTTCATATTCCCATCTCTCAGAGTTCTGACGAATATACCGTATACCTTGACTCGACTCCTGTCGATTCTCTTGTATATTCACCCCGTGAGTCCGAAGAAACCAGTCCACGATTTCCAAGCCCTTATTTTTCAAGTTTCCTGTCCCTTGATGACCAGTTTCCTGAAACCATATCGCCCTATTCAGTCCCAACCGAAGGGTTGCTACACCCCTTTAAAACTCCTCTTTATAATCTCCAAGTTTCATCTCCTAAATTTTCAATGGATGTGGTCGGAGCAGGTGGTGTCGGAGGTGCAGGACGAGGAGGAGGCGGTCATGGACCACCTCCCCCTCCTATTTTTTTTCTAAGGTAGATGCTAGATACGCCCCTCTAGTACTCCCAGTTCCCCTCCATGACCTACCTAAAAATTATATGAAAAATCTGTCGAAATTCACTAGGAGGGAGATTTAACTGTTGTCGAACATATCAATTTCTTTGATCAATTTGTTGAAATCCTTGGTATTGAAATTTAGGATGTTTATTCGAGACTCTTAGTTCAAACTTTTGAAGGACAGGTGAGAACCTGGTTCCGAGGTCTAGCAGCAGGATTGATAGGGTCATACGATGAGTTGGAAAGTTCTTTTATTAGACAATGGGGAGAAAGGAAATACCATCTATACTATCTAACCGAGTTTGGGGCTCTGAGAAAGAAAAATTCTGAATTGGTTCTTGAGTTTACCCAAAGATTTAATAAACTATATAATAAAATTCCAACTGAGGTTAAACCTTCCCAACCTGCAGCGAAGGTAACTTTTGTTGTGGCCTTCGATCATGATTTCACTCTGTTATTGAGGGAAAGAAGATCAGTAGACCTCACCAAGATGGAGGATGATGCCTTATAAATCGACTCAAATATGATGGCATCATGCAAGCTAAAAACAAAGTTTGAAATAGGAAATAGGGAAACCAGATAGTACAGAGACCAAGCGAGACCCTCTGGATTAGGTAGGTCTTCTGAAGACAACATGGATGACATTTTGAGGATAATTAAAGAATTTTCGAATAAGATTTCAAGAATGGAATTGGATCAATCAAAGAATGATCATCTCCCTAGAAAGGATTTCAGAAGGAATCCTAACACTCAAACACAAGAAAGACAGATTAAGAGTGAGGATCAAAAGATTCAAGCTCCCTTCAAAAATGAAAATTTAATAGGAGGAGAAGACATGAAAGAGTTTGAGGAGTTAGAAGAAGACATAAATAATCTTGGCGATGACTGTCAACAACCTTATTTAACAAGAAAAGATTATGAAAAATCCTTAAAAACAGAGTACAGATTTGAAAATAATAAGAACAACGAGATTACAGAAAATTCAACCTATCAAGGAATCATTGATGACATAATGGTCAAACTCCACCAGAAGTACAATCTAAGGCCTAGAGATAGAAACGTCACAACCACCCCAGTGAAGAGAATCTTTCCAAGGGGGGAAACAGATGAGGCAGTTCCAAAATATGTTGAAAAGCAGACTGTTAAAACCAAAAATGCTGGCACAGAGCTTACTAAGTCAAAGCCAACAGAAACATCAGTCATCAACACAAGGCAAATAGAGGATCTTGTGGCCGAAACAAAAACATCACAAAAAAGTAAAACTGAAAAGAAGGGGATAGAAGCCCAAACCACAGAGATTGACAAAACAACAAGAAACTTTAGTTTGGAAAATGAAATTAACAAAATCAAAATCCCTATACCTCTTGTCAAACTCGCAAAAAACCTAATATACAGAAATCAAATTTCTAAAATAATTAATTTTTCAGACATCGAAATTTAGGCTGACGTGATAAATCTATAAGATGACAAGCCTAATATAATTTTCGGTCCACATTTCGAAGGTGCTAGAGATATCGTTTCCCCTTTCTATATAACACTAACTGTGCATGATCACCTTCTCCATAATTGCATGTTGGATTCTGGAGCCTCTCACAATGTAATGCCTAAATCCATTATGGATAGACTTGGTCTCAAAATCACTCGACCTTATGGAGATTTGTATTCGTTTGATTTGAGAAAAGTCAAATGTATAGGTATGATAAAATATTTAGTACTTAATCTTTCACAGATACCTGTGAAAAACATTCTAATGGATGTGGTTGTTGTTCATATACCCCCAAAGTATGGCATGTTGTTATCCAGATCTTGGGGTGCAAAACTTGGAGGATCCCTCCAACTCGACATGACATAAGCCATGATCCCGATTTTTGGAGGACAGTTCACGTGATTGTATAGAGAAACCAGGTTGGTGTTTATAGTAAGTGACCCACTTAACCCAAATAAATACCCTGTTTATATCGGTGATCAGGATCTGGGGAATTGTATTCTATCTATTGATGATGATATTGATGTATGTATAGAAGAAAGTTGTACAGAAAATAAAAAATAAAAAGAAGAAAAATTAAATAAAGATGTATATAGTTTAGGAGTTTGGAAAATGTTTTTTGATGGCGCTTCATCTTCTGCAGGAGCAGGAGGCAGAGTGATTTTCGTGGCACCCGATGACAAATTCATTATACCTTTTTCTAATAGACTACAATGGGACATTGATTATACTAACAATGTTTGTGTATATGAGGCTCTAGTCCTAGGATTAGAAGTTGCCAGAAAATTAAACATCAAAAAATTAGAATCTACGGTGATGCTGAACTGATCATAAAACAAATCAATCGTTAATACTAGGCTAAGAACCTGAGGTTGATATCTTATAGGAACTGTTCTTGGGATCTGATTAAGAACTTCTTTTCATTAGTTAATGTTCATTACATCCCTAGGACTGAAAATCAACAAGCAGATTCGTTGGCTATAGCAACCTCGACCTTCGCACCTCCAACGATTTTCAAACTTAAATATCATATAGAGATGAGACATAGGCCCTCGATACCGAATAACATACAACATTGGCAGGTTTTTGAGGATGATGACCAACTCAATTTTTTTTTAGAAACAGTAGATGAGTTTTCTGAAACACATGTCGACCAGGAAAACCAGAACGATCTCGCTTGGATCATGCAGGAAGGGGAAGATCCCCAAGAGTTTCCAGACAAGATTGCAAATCATTGCATGCTTGTATTAAAAAATAATCAGATTCCCAAAGGCTTGATCCCTTTAGAGAGGTTATTTAATCATGATGGCATCCCTTTGAAGTCTACTCTACAACCTAAACCAAAGGAAGTTGAATATTGCGACATAGGTACCAAAGAAAATCTGAGGTTGGTAAAGTTATCCAAATACCTTCCCCCTGAGATAAAAATAAAGTATGTCGAGTTTCTTAAACACTATAAATATGTTTTCGCTTGGTGCTATGATGAATTAAGGACTTACGATACTTCCATTATGGAACATAAAATCCCCCTGAAACAAGGTGGCAAACCTTTTAGGCAAAAGCTCAGGCAGATAAACCCCATACTGATGCCAGTAATAGAGAAAGAAGTGAAGAAACTCTTGGATGCCAAGATCATTGTCCCACTAAGATAATCTGAGTGGGTAGCTAATTTAGTCCCAGTAATGAAGAAGAACGACAAAATCAGACTGTGTGTAGATTTCAAAAACCTAAACCAATCATCACTTAAAGACAATTATCCATTACCTAAGATGGATCATGTTTTAGAGAAAGTAGTTGGAGCTAACATAATTTCTATGATTGATGGATTTTCAGGCTACAATAAAATTGCAGTACATCAATATGACAAAGAAAAAACTACGTTCACTACCCCTTGGGGTACCTTTATGTATGACAAAATGACTTTCGGTTTAATGAATGCAGGGGAAAATTTCCAACAAGATATGGGCATCTCTTTTGTGGGTGAAAGAGATAATTTTGTTGTTATTTACCTTGATTATCTGACTGTTTTTTCTAAATCTAATGCAGAACATCTAGTACACCTCAAGCAAACTTTCGATAAATGTTGCAAATTTGGTTTTTCACTAAATCCCAAGAAATCTCATTTTTCAATGCAAGAAGGTAAACTCTTGGGTCATATAGTGTCTAGAGATGGAATCAAAATAGACCCAAAAAGGATCGAGGAAATAGATACTATAAATATTCCCAGAAATGTAAAAGAAATTTATTTTTTTAGGAAAAATAAATTTCTTGAGAAGATTCATCCCTAACTTTGTTGAAATCGTAAAACTGATTACAAATATGCTTAAGAAGGACAATGAGGTGAAGTGGACAACTAAATCCAAAATGCCGTTTCAATGTATCAAGAGAGTGATAAGTGAAGTACTAGTTCTGGCAAGCCCAGATTATACAAAGGAGTTTTTGATTTTTTCTTTTGCCTCTGAACTCACTATCACAGTTGTATTGTTATAGAAAAATGATGTGGGTTTCGAGGAACCTATTGCATTTTTTATTAAAAGTCTCAAAGACGCTGAGTTGAAATATGACATATTGGAAAAACAAGCTTATGCAATGGTGAAAGCTCTCAAGGCCTTCAGAACTTATGTACTGCACTCAAAGATAATTGCTTATGTGCCTACAAGTTCTATTAAGGATATACTAGTTCAGCCTGACAGCGACAGAAGAAGAGGCAAATGGTTAGCCAAAATCCAAGAATTTGACCTAGAAGTTAAACCAACTAAGCTTATTAAAGGTCATGGTTTGGATAAATTAATGGTCGAATCAAATTTGAAAGCACTTGGAATAAACCATCTGCAAGAAAACGAATGAATTTTTGAGACAGATGAAGTCAATGTTGTTGTGTCCACAACCAAAATTCTACCCAAATTCTCTTCTTCAGTTTGGTACCACAATATTGTTTCTTATTTACTAACCCTTCAGTGCCCCAATGAATTAACCCATCTAAAGCTAGGACATTGAAATTGTATGTTGTAAAATATTGTATTATAGATGGTAAGTTATATTGGAAGGACCCCCTGGCTTTCCTACTGAGATGCTTAGTAGAAATCGAAACCGAAACCGAAAAGGTTATAGATGAATTCCACGAGGGAGTGTGTGGAGGACACCATGCTTGGAGAGAAACAACTTATAAAATTATAAGAGCTAGATATTATAGGCCAAAATTATTCACTGATGTAAACACTAAAGTCCGAACTTGTAATCCTTGTCACTTGTTTACAGGCAAGCAGAAAGTCCCATCTTTACCTTTAGTTCTAGTTAAAACTGAAGCTCCATTTCAACAATGGGGTCTTGATTTTATTGGAGAAATATATCCACACTCTAGTTCTCAACACAAATGGATTCTAACTACTACAAACTATTTCACTAAATGGGTGGAAGCTATTCCTACGAGAAACACAACTGACTCGGTAGTGATCAGTTTTTTGGAGGAAAATATTTTATCCAGATTTGGTTGTCCCCGAAAGATAGTTACTGGTAATGCCCAAGCATTCATATCCATGGCCATGATAATCTTTTGCCAAAAATATAATATTGTGCTAGGACACTCCACGGTTTACTATCCATGGGGAAATGGGTTAACTGAGTCATCTAGCAAAAGCTTGATCACTATAATTAAGAAAATACTGACTGAAAATAAGAAAGCATGGCATGTGCATTGAAAGTATGCTTTGTGGGATAACAAGATAGGTACAAAATGGTCAATCAAAATGTCTCCATTTCAGATGGTATATGGTGTTGACGTCATTCTACCAATAAATCTAGCACTATCGGTAATGAAACTCTGGAAAGACTCACAAGAAGAACCAAATGACATTACCAGGAGGATAAATTAGCTGAATGAAGTTCAACAAAATAGGGTAGAAGTAGATGAAAATCTACAGAAGTATCAAGATAATATAAAATCCTTATTTGACCGAAAAGCTAAAGATAGGGAATTTCTTCCTGGTGATTTGGTTCTAAAATGGGAAGCCAGAAAAGAGGATGTTGGGAAACATGGTAAGTTTGATCAAATTTGGTGCGGACCATTCAAAATTGCAGCCTCCGAGGGAAAGAATGCATTTTTACTGGAAAACCTCGATGGAAATATTCTTACTGCCCCTGTCAACGGACAATACCTTAAACTCTTCATGCAGTAATATGTTTCTGAACTCTGATTGTACATACCGGTTTGTTTTCATATTTTTTTCATAGTTACCTTTCTTTCGGTAAGTCCTTATTTTTACTGTAAATATAAAAGGTCTTTTAAAACAAAAATAAATAAACAAAATATATACAAAACAGGTAAAAAATAAAAAAAAAACTACAATAAGAAGGTTTCCAATCTACTAGAGTTCCTGATATCTATCATGATTATCTTATTTCAGGTGACCTGCTGAGAAGCCAAAGGAATAGAAACATCGAAAAGGTGACGTGCATGGATACTCACATTGAATGTCTCTTGAAAAAGGTAATAGAATGACAGTCTATTTGGCTATAAGTATAAAACCACTGAGGTATGAATTTATGTCTTAAAAACTCAAGTTAAAATATTCCAGGAGACGTAAACTAGTAAGACAATAATCTCATGTATATATATATATATATATATATATATATATATATATATATATATATATATATGAAAAATAAGCAATAAAAGATTTTAGGGAAAGGGTTTGAGAGTTGAATAGCTTGTTAAGAGAAGTTGTGTCTTCAATAGAATATCTAAAACCCCTAACTTTCCCCTGTCCATGATTAAGTTTCCTCTTCATCTGTTTCCTTGATGATCTTCCCATAAGATTCTTAAGAGAAGAAAGGGTCTCACTTTAATTTTGGAAACTCATAAACTAACCTTCAAAATGAGAATAGGTAAAAGTTTATAGTCCCTCTAACTTTAGCTGAACCGGAAGTATGTCTAGGTTAATCCTAACTTCCTTATTCATTCTAACAAGAATAAACTGATTGGTTTCGCTCAAGGAAAATCCCTAAAAAATATCAATAAAAATTCCCTTAAGATTTTCCCTGAAGCTAAAGATGTTTGAAGGCCATAAGAGGATTAGTCCAGAGCAATTAAAGTGATTTGACAGGCCTTTGTTGTTAAATTTTAAGCATATATTTTCTCAAGTATATTACATATTGATTGATTGACCCCACTTCATATTTAAAAAAAAAAATACAGACAGATGGTGAAAGGAAATTCATTATTGATTGCCCCCATCTAGTCCAAAAGAGATGAATAAAGGAAATTCATTATATGATTTCCCTCATCTCAACATTTAAATGCTAGAAAACAATGGAAGTGGTGAAAGGAAATTCAATGTGGGAAATCTGATAACTTCACCGGGGTACTGAACAGGCTCGCTGGCAGTGAAGAAATGTCTACATATCTGATAGGTTGTTATACATGAATTACAAGATGCTCTGGTAATTGTTCCTCTTTCGGCTGGATCTACATTACAAGCTTATGGGATCCCTTAATTTGAAACATTTGAATTACTTTACCTTGATGCGAACAGAATCAGATAAAACCTACTTGAATGGCTAATTTTGTTTCGATTATCTTACACAAATCTGAGTTCAGTTTTAGAGAAGGAAATCTATTGTGAGCCTAACTCGTGATCACCAAATGTTTTAGTTTTGAAGAGTTTTCAAAGTTAATATTGAAGTCTTAAAGTCTCGTTTTGAGTTTTCTCCAAAATGTGTTTCTCAGAGTTGCATTAATGACTGCATTTACCCAACTAAGGAACTTGTTCTACGTGTTCTTCTCATCCCGCAAGGAGACGAGATCCCTAGTTGGAGCCAATGTTGAAACAAAGTTTATTATTTCTTCTTTTAACCTTAAACTCAATTTTTCTTTGGTTATGGAGCTGCCCTTAGTTCTAAAAAGTCTTTCAAGAGTTTCGGGGTGCGGCTATTCACGAAGTATGATTTTTAAATAACAACTCCAAAGTCTCAATACCGAAGTCTCGAAAAGTGATTGTTTAAAATAAATTAAACCGAATTAAAAGGAATAATTAAAAATGTTTAACGAATTTCTAAGCCTTTCGTATTTTCTTTTTTGGCCATCTCAACTTAAACATCAATTTAAAGTCCTGATGCGTTTTTTTTTACGAAATTCCCTTTTAATCAAGATTAATTAAATTTTAAACATACTTAACAAATCGTTAATCAGTCACATTTCCGAAAATCAAAGAGTTATCACTCTTTCGCACTAAAAAACCCCGAAGCCCAAAATCTCGAAAGTATTAAGCGCTCAAGCATAATTAAATTAACATTAAAATAGGGTTAATGATATTAAATGATTTTTCGCGTTTCGTTATTCGAGAGTTTTCGTAGACATTCCTTTCGAAATCCCAGTTTTGAATCGCCGATATTTGGCAGCGCTTATTATATATTAATGAAATATCTTATAGTGTAAGACACATATCTCTATACATACTCTCCTCATTACGACAAATGCATTTATGAACTGTAGAAAGCAAAGTCTAATTAAGACAGGCTAAAGGCGAATAAAGATTTCTAATTCAAATTTCTTTCTCATTTTCAGTAAATTAGTAAGTTTTAACTGAGACGGCTTATGCCTTCTTCTCTATGAAAACTACTCGCTTCTTATCATAGGTATCATGGCACCCATGAAAACGCGGAAAAATAATGATGACACCGGTGAAAGCTCAGGTCTGAATTCAGATGTTATATCTGATACTACACCACATGTTGTAGATTTGGTCTAGTCCTGGATGTAGATTTTTGAAATCTTGGAGCATGAGGTTAGGAATTTCCTCGATGATTTCAGAAACGAAAAGATTGAAAATAAACTCAGAGATATAGTAGAGGTCAAGCTTCATAAAATAGCTACATGGCCGAAACTCATTCCATACAACAACATGATAAAGTGGGCTCTGATGAACACCGATGTGCAAACCAGGAGTATCATGAACCATCAAAAGATTGTTGTCGTCTTGTTCAGACCAGAACATATTCAAGTAATGTACAAGTTATCCCCTATTTCTAAATACATTTATAATGTTGAATTCATAGAATAATTTCAAAGAAAGGAGTGTACAAAATTTGACCAAACATATCCAGATATAATCAAAGAATGGTGGGGAATCCCAACAAAATTTAGAGCTGATACCCATGGCATTTATGCCACAACATCGTTAAATGAATACATAGTTTATATAGCAATGATGTTATGTAGACTATTTGGGAGGAAAATCCCTACCCATTTCCCGACATAATGGGTGCCAATCATACACGAGGTAGCCAAGGGTTACACTTTCAATTGGGATAAGATTTTATCATATAACCTAACCAAGGAGATCACAGAGTACCAAACGCCAAATTCAAAGGGACAACCTGAGTCTTTTTATATGTCTGCATATATTATGGATGCTATCTATTATATGACCCCTTTCCCTTTGATGAATTGGAATTGGAATTCAACTTGTGAATAATCCATCCATATCTATCACTCTCAACTATGGTAAGAGAAAGAAAAAGATATATTTTATGAGATTTGTTACGATGTAGTGATACCTGTGCATCAAATATTGTATGGATACCCACCCCCTCAGATTTCAGAGAAAATCATGGGAAACCTCAAAAGAGTTGTTGATTGGTTTATCAAAGAGAATTTATCTTATGTCAGAGACTTTAGTTGTTCAATTCCCCTTCATGCTCTCCCTGAATTTATCCTTGACAGACTGGTGTGCAGAGAAGTGGCATACTAGATAATAATAGGAGGCATTGGTACAGAGTTAAAAGCAACTCAGAAGAAATTCTGGCTATTTTTTCTTGTATAGATTGGGAATTTTTCATTGCTTAATCTTGGCCATTCTAAAGTGGAATCCACAACATTAGAAGACATTAAACTGGTATATCTTGAACTCAAAAAGAACGACCCATACCAAATTGTGGGAAATCATCTATCTCATTGCAACATGAAAATGTTTGAGCATGAAGACTCCCCCTGTGACGACATATTCAAAGGAGCCAAAGCATATGATGAGATATTAGAGAGATTCCAGGTGTTACCCCCTGACCTACAGACCAACTTTCTTGCTTTCCAGAAGCACAGACAAAGTGGGTTTCCAAAAAAACTACAAGGGGAAACAATAACCTCTCCTTCGAAACAAGAAGAGATACCTCCAGGTTTCAAATCAAAATCTCAAGATAAAGGGACTACATAGGAGAACTCAAAGAATCCTGAAGGGTATTCACAAAGATCAGAAACCTCACGGACATAACATCCAGGGTCTAAAACAAATTCCAAATCTGAGACTCCTTTAAAATCAAATCAAACGATTCCTCCTTCATCGTCAACTATTCCTGTCGATAGTCCCAAAACAACAGAAGGAACACAACTCACAGAGTTGGGAAACCCTATTGCATCATTGACTCATTTACAGTCAACTTTTGGGACTCCTGTTATTGGATAAATCCGTAAGTGCGGACACAAACCGATCTCCCTAGATCCACCTGGATCTAGAACAAAGAAAGACAAAATGCTACTCTTTCCCTAGATTTTAACTATTGAATGTATTAGGAGGTTCGATTAAAGAACGTACCTTACAATCGCTTCCTTTGATATTTTCTTCTCCTGCTTCGCTCCAGTGCTCTCGTACAGTCAAGATCAAAACAATACAAACCAACCGAAGTGAAGAAAGCACAATCTATCCAACAGTCAATCTATGTATATGATCAAGGAGTTATACAATAAAGTAGAACTAAGTTTATGGGAAAGGGACACATTACTGTATCATATTGATGGAAAGTAAAGATTACAACCTAAGCCTTGATGTTGCAAGCTTCCTTTTGATGACCCTTAGCTCTGACACACACACTTTCTCACTTGCATGAAGAAGATCAACCACCTTTGATGACTTTGCTGGAGTTCTCTAGCTGTTGTAGCTTCAATCCTTCACACAATCTTTCACTAATTCTCCAATAAATCTCTTGCTTGTTTGCTTGCTTCTAACCTCTTCCATGAGAATCCCCTCAATATATAAGAGAGAATGAATTAATTACTTGGATAAGAATGATCCCAAAATATCAGGAAATACAGTACTTAGATAACCATTCAAATGCCATCTCATCCTTCTAGAAGATTCCCTTCTAGAAGCTTCGAGAATTCCTTTTTTTTCCCTTCTTAAGAAAGTGTTCGCACCCTAGTAGTTATACACAGTGTGAACTTCTCGCACCCTGGCTTAAGGTAGCTTGCGAGAATCATACATTCTCGCAGGAAAATATATTGGCAGCCTGCGAACCTTCCTCAAAAATGATATTTCTGGAAAGAGAAGAAAGTAACTTTTCTCAGGAGAAAGTTCTAATGAAGAGCCTTACACCATCATTAATACATCATCATGACGACCAAAATCATGGGTAATAGAATGCCCCCCAAAGTCTTAGATTGGAACTAGTGACAGTCGATAGACTTTGTAAGCTGCATGTGTGTGTCGAGAACCAGGAGCACATCTAATCGGAAACCTGTGAACAATCAAGCATCTGTAGAGTATCATATATATCAATTCTGAGGTAGGCATTCCCATACTCAGATCACAGACTGGTGACATTGTAGACATGGGTCATGGCCACAAATCATACACTGTGGATCCATGCCATCAAAATATAGCATAGCCACCTGAATACACTATGGATCTATGCGAGAGATTTCAAATCAAGACGACATAGCCACGAAACATACACAGTGGATCTATGTGTCGCTAATTATACATACTCCATCGCAACCTGGATTACAAAGATAATATCCAGGGTCTTCAATCTCGTCTCCAAAAGTATGAATCTAACCATGTGATTACATGTGTTGAAGTCGAACATGGTAGAAACCACTTGATTACCGATCATTGATGTAACCGTTAACAAGTGCGAGGGAAATCACCATTGATGTCAATGACTCCCAAGGTACCATGGTACAATCCATTGAGTGTGAATGAATGAGTTGATGTCGAACATCTGATGGAATATTTCGATCAGGGGTCAATGATGTAAACTCACTGTCGAAAACGAGGAAACCTGCCTTTGAGGCATGCAAGTTCCAAGGTACCAAATAATTTCTAAGTCTTGATTCCAGATAATGTGTTGAATTCGACGGATCAAAACTCATCACAGGAGGGCCTTGATGTATCCCCCATCAATGACACGAAATGAGTAATAGAGTTTGAAGGTGAAACAGAGCATTTTGTAAATTGGACTGGACACGGGGAAGGTCGAAATGGAGAGAATGGGTAACTGCAGATGGTCGACTCAATATAGGTTTCAGATGGACTTCTCTTGAACATATGAATGACACGACCAATGATTTGGCAGCATTGACTCAAATACAACACAGGGAATGACCTTGTAGCAAATCGAATGAGAGACAAATGAATTTCCCAAACGGGCTTCAAATGATGAATAGGGGGTGTCATGTTCAAGAGCGACACTTACTGCCAATCAATATGAAGGTGAAACATATCCCCTTCCCAAATTCCCCCCCACCATTTCTGGCAGGTACCTCTTTATTTTTACGCAAGCTTGAAGAGGATCACATATGCTTGTTGATATAAGCTCATCCTTCGAATGAGTCCCTCGGAGTATTTTTAACGAACCCTAAGAAGGAGTGGTTCGGTCCCATCACGGGTCTGTCAATGTTTGTTTAACGAGTCCAGAGATAGTAAACTCAAAGGTTTTTAAAGATTAGAGAGTTTGGAAAAACACTTAAAAGAGAACTCTCTCAGTTCCTTTTTCGTAACATAGTATGGACAAGACCAAAAAAGAGACAAATTATTTCTCTCCAGATACGTACTTCAAATACTTTATCGAGCATGAAAATAGCAAGGTCGCTCGACGATCTTTTCATGTTTAGAGAGTTTGAAAAGAGCTTAAAGACGACTCCAGGGGGGTTCATTTTTCGTATAACCTTGTTGAGCCTGAAAAAGTGATAAAACTATGCTCGATCACGTTCTCTTGTATTTACAAGCGTAAGAACGGACAAAAACGATGCTCGAGGTTTTGTGTAAAAACCCTAAAAAACACTCAAAAACACACCATAACGAAGTAAAAAATGTCCATATCCTTGTATGTAATCATCAATGTTATCACACCTGCAAGTCATCACACTCATCTTGATATTTTTTTTTTTGTAAGTAAGTGTTTTGTATTATATATAAGAAACCTTCTGAGATCCAACATCAAGAGTACATAACTGAGTCAAGCGGTTGTAATTACTGAACTGCTCCATATGGAGAAACCAGTTCAGCCAACTGTATTAAGCTAGTTTCAAAATTTACTAACATTCATAAAGAGAAGCAGACAAATTAACTATCGTGGCTACCAGGAGAGCTTGAGTATGGAACCAGCTGTGTGTAATCTGGCACATATTCTGGCAAGATGCCTGGCCAGGGTTCCTCAATGACAGGAGTCTCGCTGCTGAGCGCCCATTGCATGTCCGTGGTGTCGTCGGCCTTCTCCGGTTTAGCTTCCAGCTTTACACTTGCCACCGGGGTAGGCGTCTGGAGTCTGGAGCCTTCCTCATTCACTGCTACTGCCGCAACTGGATCCTCGTCCACTGAGTCGATCATAGGCACAGGTGTGTCCGCCTTCCCCGCAGACTGTAGGCTCCCCTCTGTATCCTCTTGCTGATGGCTGCCTGCGTGGTCACTAAGAGAAGCATCACTGGAATCCTCAGGGGAGGCGACAGGGGGATTTTCGAGGAAATGAAGGAGGAAGGACATCCTCCCCTCCATTTGTTGGGCCCGAAACAGGAGGTTGTTCACTCCGTCTCGGAGTTCAAATACCAAGTCATGTAAAACGGCATAGCTTTCACTCAGGAGGTTGTGGTAGGGCGTTTTGCTATGTCACTTATGTTCAGACGCTGTGGGAGGAGGAGAATGTTGGGCGGAGGGAGACCACCAGGTGTCGAAAACATCAATGACAGCCAAACACTCAAGATCCTGGGTGGATGAGCCAGAGGGCGAGGAGGGAGTACGAGGGAGCCGGGGGTGCCATGGAGAGCCCCGGTGTGGGCGCATTCTCTGTCGTGGCATGGTGTGGGTTGGCTGCTGCAGAGTGTCTACAGAGCCAAGGTGCAGGGTGAGGAACAATCGAGAGACAATGAAAAATTCTAAGCCAAATTCAGAACCAAACAGCCGAGCGGTAACACAAGAGGGAGACTTCATGATTCTATTCGTAAAGGTGGTCGAGGGAGCGTGAATTAATGCCCCTCCCATCGTTGTAAATGCAGTTTAATGTTCAGGGGTGACGGCTACAGCAGTCACGAGCCGAGCACGTGGCTCTGTGCTGCGCTGGCCTCCCCTTGCCTCCTTTGCTCGCCAGGTGGTGGGCACTAACACCCCATCCGGGTGCACACTCATCTTGATATTAGTGATTAGGTTTTAATCAATAAATAAACATAAAAAACCCAAAATGACATAGTAAAAAGTAAATTAAATGAGTAAATACACATTTTTACCATATCATTTCACATTTTCACTATTGAGCTCCAAAACCCCCAATTTACCCTTCAAGTTCGGTGTTAATTTTCGGGAGCGACAGGAGACCATTCGACGAGCCGTCTGCTGTATTAAGGTAAGCTATTCATTCTTGACATTTTCATGGTTTAAATTTTTTATTTCATTGGTTATTTTTTCAATTTGAAGTTGTTTTTTGAACCCTACATGCGCATAGGCGTTCTCGCAGGCAGCCCCTACGGGGCCTGCGAGAATGATGTGTTCTCGCAAGTGATCCTTGAGCCACCTGCGAGGTGTTCGCACTGTGCAAATGAGGCACCTACGAGAACCACAGAATCCAATTTTTACTTAAATATTTAATCAATGAAAAAAGATCCAAATCATGAATAAAATCCTTATGCAGATAAATAGCCACAAACATGGTGCTTGAGTGGCGTGAAAGAGAACATGAGGAGGATAATGCAAATGCCGAGAATCATCCTCCTACCATAGCTGCATTGAGAGATTGTGGTCTCTTAAAATACTTCTGCATCCTAGGCATGAGGGCCCAAGTCAGACTACTCAAGTACCTGGTTCGTATGTGGGACCCAGATTAGCAGGTTTTCAATGTAGGAGCTCATACTTTGTCCATAGACATTGAGGACATATACTTTTTGAATGGATTGTCTAGGCATGGGTATTATGTCATTCTGACCGGTAGTAGAGGTGGTGGGATCAAGATGAGTGAATACTGCAATCAATACTGTGTACCAGAGGCTAAGAGGAAAAAGGGAAAAGTTGCTATCTGGGGGGTACAAGACTTGACCCTCCGCACTATCCTCTTTACTATAGCTCATATGGTCGGGAGTTCAACTCCTCATATGGCATTGCAAAGCTACTTCCAGTACGCCATCGAGTGTACTGAGCCTCGAGTATTTAACTGGGCGGATGTTGTGCTTTGCAGTATCAAAAGACAATTAACCAAATGCAGGCGAGGTGAATTGAAACAATTTGGGTATGGTTATTTGCTGGTGTCCTTCTTCCTTGAGAGGGTCCCCGTATTTAGACTACAGGTTGAGTGGGAATTCCCGGGTCCTAGAGATCCAAGGATGTTGAGGTGGTGTCGGCTCATGGCCTGACACGTGGCAGGACCAATCATCAAGTATGACGATATTTTCTTTGACTGGCTCCAAAACCAGATGCTGATGGTCAATGACTACGCTTATGTCGGGTTGGATTTCAGAGGAGATCCGGATTTAGCACTTCCTGAGGATGCTCAGTGGGGAGACCTCGGTAAGAAGTACACGCATTTTCTCTTTTTAAATGTTTTTGAATATTTATCATATTTAAATATTTTTGTTTTATATATTTATCCAAGGACTAACACAAAAAGTTTGTTGATAACACAGATGTTGGACTGTATAGACCTCCTGGCACCTCTCCTATCCAACGATGAGGATGTAGCAGCATTAGCACCACAGTATGCCGAATATTATCAGGTGGTGGAACAGAACTTAGAGGGTCTGACAGCAGACATTCCAGATATGACTTTGGAAGAGGTTCCACGACGTGATCAGCGTCACACTGTAGGGGTATCAACAGCTATGGGTCGACTACTCCATAGAGTTGCCAGAGCAGTTGTGTGTTACCGTGAACGTCATCCGTGACGTCACTTTGTAGAAGCTATGAGCTTCAAATTTTGATATTTTGGTCTTCGGACAAATTTTTGTAAAAAACAAACTCTTTTGATCCTTATATATACAGATGGATTCTACCGGTTTACTTTATATTGTGTGAATTTTAATGTGTTTTATTTATAAATGGTTCAAATGTCTGTCCAATACATAATTAGCCAATGCATCTATTAATGTATTAAGACATCTAGGAATATGTTGATATTCTATGTGATCAAAATAACGTTCCAAGAGGCGAATTCACAAATACACCCGTAACAAAATAAGACTTCGAATAGAGTAGATATTACTTAGTTGTAGTACTACAAGCTACGAGTCAAGTCGCACAACTAAATGACGAATTCCAAGTGAGATAGCATCAACCAATAATTCAATAACAACACTATACTCTGCAATGTTGTTGGTTGCACGACCAAGACATACACCTCATAAAGATATAAGTTTGTTTGTTGGGGCATATATTGCCCACGCAGCAGAAGCTAAGTTCTGAGTACTACGGCTAGCACCATCAGTGAAGCCAATATAGGGTAGCGAAGACTCCGACATCTGGCAATCAAACACAACGTCACATAAGGGCAGAGACCAGATAATTTCAAAAGCAAACTAAAAGTAACACACACAAAGTATGATACATAAAATACAAGTACTTGTGCAGAAATGACTTATGCATAGTACTTCATCAAGTACAACCCATTCCTGGGTTCACTCAAAGGGATACCATCATAATCGACCAATTCATATGCTCCCTTTTCCAAAACTCGATGAACAATGTAAGGACCTCGCCACATTGGTTCGAATTTCCCAGCTCCTAATGCATCTCGATCATGTTCATAGAGAATAACAAGATCACCTTCAGAGAAAACGCGAGGCTTGACATGCTTGTCATACTGTGCCTTGACACGTTTCTTCTGGGCTTCTATTACTAGAGTGACATCAAATCGAGTTTTGTCTAATCGCATCAGATACAATAGACGTTCTTCTTCAGCATAAGTATTAGGTAAGAGTTCGACAACTAGCTTTAGAGAATTTATCTCGCATTCTATAAGAAGAATGGCTTCCACACCATAGACCAATCGAAAAGGTGTAAACCCCGTAGCGGATTTAACAGATGTATGATATGCCCACAATGCCGAAAAAAACATCATGTGCCAGCTTGTTTTATGAATTCCTATCATCCGTCGAAGCATAGTTATAAGAACTTTGTTGATTTCTTCGACTTGGCCATTATCTTGCGGATAATAGGGTGTTGAGTTATCATGATGAAGACCCAAATTTTCCGTAATTTCAGACATCATAAAATTCCTAAAATGACTATCGTGATCAGTAACGATAGCTTGATGAACACCAAACCGAGCTATGACATGGTTAAAAAGAAACAATGTGGCAGTCTTTCCATTATTATCGAATGTCGGCATCGCCTCGGCCCATTTTGCAAAGTAATCAACAGCTACAATGATGTAACCATGCCCCCCGAACGAGTGAGGGTGACATGTCATGAAATCAATGCCCCATTTTGCAAAAGGACCAACTGAGACTACAGGATGAAGAGGAGTAGGATGTGACCGAATTTTCTGGTTGTAGTTCTGGCAGGCATGGCATTTCTGGACGACAATAATGTAGTCGTTGAACAAGGAAGGCCAAAAATAACCTGCGTGTAAGATCTTTTGGGCAGTAGCATACCCAGACATATGACCACCACATGCTCCAGAATGGAAGTCATTCAGATCTTTATCGGCTTTGTCAAAAGTCAGACAACGTCGAAAAACAGAGTCAATACCCTGACGGTAAAGAGTATCGCAGAGAATAATGTATTGATGTGCTTGATAACGGACGCGATGTTGTTCAGTGCTAGACAAAGTAGGCCGAAAAGTCTAGGTTTGGAGATATATAATGATATCTCCATACCAAAGATCATCAATACTAATTAGAAAAAGAGATTCATCAGGTAATGAATCTACTGCTACATTTTCTGTGGCAGAGTGAGGAAAATCACATATCAACTCAGCAAAAACTAAGGATTTCTTAGACGTGGCACGATCGAATTCCAATTCGAACTCCTGGAGTATGACAATCCATTTGGAGTATTTTCCCCTAGTAATTGACGTGTCAAAATGTGTTGCATAGGGTTGAAATGAGAAATCACTGTAGTTTTCCATGAGAGGGTATAATGCCGAAAGTGTTGAACAACTTGAACGACAGCCAAAGCCAGTTTCTCAACATGTTGATATTTGATTTCAGTTGATGTGAGATTTTGACTCAAGTCATAAACAACATGCTCGTTGCCCTTATCATCCTCCTGGACTAGAACCATGCCAATAATATACTCAAAGGCAACAAGATACCGAAAGTAATCACGACTATAATCAGGAGGAAAGAGAAACGGAGCTCGTGTGAGGGAAAACTTCAAAGCCTCGAAAGCATTGTTGGCCACAGTATCCCAGACGAACTCTGGATCTTTTTTTAGTAGCCTTGTAAAACCACGAGTAATCTCGGCGTAATTAGGGATGAAATGGCGAAGAAAGTTTTCTTTCCCCTGCAAACTTTGCAACTGGCGCAGTGTATAAGGAGGAGGGAGGTTAAGAATCGCCTCAACCTTAAGGGGATCCACCCTAATCCCTTGACGTGAAACAATGAAACCTAGAAGACGGTCGGATTCTACGCAAAAAACACATTTATGAGGATTTAAACGAATACGATAGAACTGACAACGAACGAAAATAGATCAGAGATAAGTGGGGTGATCGACTCGGCGTAGAGAATGAGCTGGTAAATCGTCCAAATAGGGTTGAACGATATGCTTTATATAATGAAAAGCATAAGACATAGCACGTTGAAATGTCGCGTCAGCATTCTTAAGACCGAACGGGAGTTTCCTATAGGAAAAAGTACCCCAAGGACATATAAAAGAAGTTTTATGTTGGTCCTCGGGAGCGATGCTAATTTGATTATAGCCGAAGAAACCATCCATGAGAGAGAAGATTTCACTGCCGGCACAGTCATCGACAATCTGGTCAACGAAAGGGGTTGGAAAGTTGTCTTTTGGACACGCTTTATTAATATCCCTATAATCAACACATACACGAATACTACCACCTTTTTTATCAATTGGAACGGGATTGGAAACCCATTCTGTCAGAGCCACCGGATAAATAAAACCGGATTTTAGAAGTTTTTCAACTTCGAGTTTGATAGCTGCGTCTTTACATGGGTGGACAGTATGAAGGCATTTCCGAACAGGCTTAGCTCCAGGGTATGTCTTGATATCATGTACAACAATAGAAGGGTCAATACCTGGCATCTCTTCGTAACTCCAAGCAAAGATGTCACGAAATTTTTTGAACAGAGACGTATAAGTGACAATTTTGTCGGGAGAACACGAAGATCCAATGTGAACATTTTCAACTATCCCACGTTTAATGGATATGTCAATGGGAATCGTGGGAGAGATATTACTGAGGTTCCCTTCAGCAAACGCATCGTGTGAAGTTGCAGGAACCATGGAAATGACAACAACGGTCGACGGAGTCGAAATCCGTTGGTAGTTTTCAAGAGTGTGTTGTTCCAGAAAGAGTATGGAACGATGATGTCCATCATCCCAAGGGGTGTCCTCCATGACGAACATGATCATCTCGTCAGTGGGAAAGATAAAACGGAAAGGATCAGGAGACAAATCATCAAGAGAGGAGGTAGAAGGTGTTGCCGATTGAATGACCTGATATGAAGATTCAACTGGACTTAACAACATGACGTCGCTAAAACGAGTGTGATCTCCAGGGTCAGGGACAATCCAAGGGTCATGTGACACAGGAAGTTCATGAGTCACAGTGGAGATCATGTTGATAGAAGCAACTGACGGGCATGGAATATCGGGTGGAGGAATGGGGAAAGTACCCATTAATGAAGAGTCCTTTAAAAGGCCTACACCGACATTTTCATAACCCAATGGGGTTTTAGCAATAAACGACACGTTGCCAGTACGAGTATTGGAATTGAAGAAGGCAAGTTGGTCAACAGTAACTATCTTTCCGTGATGAGGAAAATGTACTACACGGAAAATGGTTGACACTACCGCACGCATGGAATCAATCCAGCTATGACCAAGCAGAAGATTATAATCAAGGGGAGCATCGAAGACTTCCACTTCAACTTGGATGGTCTTACCTTCTAGTGTAACATGCAATGATGGAAGAACACCGTAAGGCTTAAAACCAGAGCCATTGAAGGCTTTCAGAGTATTTTGTGATTCATTTAAAGGAGGAGAACCAATGGCTTTCCAACAAGCAAAAGAAATTACACATGTAGAGGAACCCTCATCAATAACAGTTCGACAAATTTTCTTGTCAGAGACAACAAATTGAATTTGAAATGCGAGTTGGGGTGGTAACCTTGGAATGTGATCTTCCAAATCAAAGATTATCAAATTCGTATCTGTGGGGTCAATTCCACCTATATCTTTCAACAATGCCTTTCGTTGTGCAGGACAAGAATGAAGGACTTCAAGGGCTGACATCGCTGAAGGTGCCTGGGCAAGATCTTCCACAATACTATAGTTCTGGGCCGCACGTGCATGAGGATTGAAAGCCGACTTTCTAACGACACCTTTGGGGGTTGGTCATAGAACTATATCAGGGCTCGGTCGTTCGAAATGAAGAGGACCGCTGGTAGGTGGAGTCGATGGAGAGGGTTGTACCAAAGTAGGAGGTAAATCATCAACCTTCTCTTTAGACAGAGTATAATCTTTGGCTCTAGTCGTGAGTGCAATGTTGTTTGGCTTAGAATCACCGGTACACATCAAAACATATGATGTTGTAGAAGTAGATGGTTGGTCATGAATGACCAACTGAGCCTGTTGTTGGGACGGGAAAGGTTGAGACAAGACTGCCGGTGTAGATGGCTTTGAGGTTCCTTGAAGGAACTTAGTGACCTTGACACGTCTCAGACAATCCTTTGTGTAGTGATCATCACCACAGATAAGGCAAGGGTAGCGGGGTTTGCGCTTATCCCGATCTTCAACAGGGGTATTTTTAGGCTGCTCTGCTTGATTATTATTTTTTCCCTCCTTATTCTTGCCTCTCCCCTTTTTAGATTTATTTTTACTGGTTGGGGTAGATTGAACGACGTTCACCTCAGAAGTTTTACCGATAGGAGTGGCAGGAGATGGAGCATTTTTTACATTAGAAGAAGCAGACTTAGGATTGGCGCTTGAAACAGAATGTGATTGGGCTTGGGCAGTACTAATCACAAAATCAGCTGCATGGGAGACAACTGGAGTAGTTGAAGTGCTGGAAGTACCAGGACGAGGCAACTCAGGTAATAAATCATAAAGTGTTCCCGTTTGCGAATAAATGAGATCAAGATATTGAACACGAATTATAGCCTGCTCCTCAGTGACAACGCCACCCATGGAAATATCCTTACCAAGTTCGTTCACAAAGGATTTCGTAAACCATTCGGCCAGTAACTGATCGAGGAGTTCAAGTTTGATGAGACATCGTCTCCTTCACCACTCATGAATATGATCCAATATATGAGTGACTTTAGTCTATTTGAAGGAAGTCAAAATCTCAATCCCAGTATCATAACGGACCGGTAACTGGTAATGTGTAAGGAAAGCCATAGCTAGTGTGTTGAAATTAGAGAAGAAACCTCGTGGCAATTCAATATACCATTTCGCAACAGAACCAGTAAGGGTTCATTGAAAAAGACGTAGACGAATAGAGTCATCCATCAATGAGTTGGATGAACACCATAGGTGAAATTTCATCACGTGATTGTTCGGGTCCTCTCTCGCTTTTACATCAAATTTAGGAATGTCTGATGGAAGCTTAGCTGGAATAGCAGGCCATTAGGGAGAGTGATGAATATGATCATTTAGAATCCTAGACAAATCTGGCAAATCCAAAGTAGCAAGAAAATTTAATTGTCGATTCACCTGCGGGTACTGGTGACTTTGGGGTGGAAGTCCTGTCGGAAAACCAGTAAGACCGTACGCAGTCTGTCCATAGTGGGAAGATCCCGACTGATTCGATGGTGGTTGGAGAGGATAGTAACTCCAAGGATTGTAACCTTGAGTTTGAGAAGGGACCTGAGGTTGAACATTCTGACCCTAACCCCAAATAGGATTGGGTACACCTGGATATGGTTGGCCTATAGTAGGGACAGGTTTTTTCCCCCCAGCTGCTTGAGGAAGATTTTGTAGCATCTGATTCCAATACTAGGCCAAAGCTACAGGTATATTTTGTCCAAAATGTGGGGTTGGTCCCCCTATCGTTGGTGGAGTTCCAACCGGAAATTGTGTGCCAATCGTAGGTTGTGTAGTAAGTGGATTAAGTCCGGTAAGAGGAAATGGAATCGTACCACCTTGTCCACCAATGACAATCTGCAAGTTAGGTGTAATGGACGGTATAGTGCCACTAGGATTAGGATTGCTAGGAGGAAATTGAGGGAGCATCGGAATAAAACTGGGAATAGGATGCCCAGAAGGACCCCCAGGAGTACCAGATGGGGTTTGCGGAGGTGTTGGAACATAAGCATTCAACAAGGCATTCAACGAATGGTATCCTGGTGGTAATGTCAGAATGAGATCAGGCATTCGCTGGGTATTGATAGGAGCAAGATTATCTGCAGTAAGCTCGGTTGGGACACTCGTAGTATTTGCAAGATGGGCCATCTCGTTAGGGAGAACAAAGTGATATGTGGTAGTCACTGGTATAGTCTCTGTCTTAGTAAGCACCAGAGGGTTGATTGCGTAGACTATAGGTGACTCAGTACCAAAAAGGACCCTTCGGAAATTACCTGACCAAAAAGGATCTTGGCCTTCTTCCCCGGGAAAAGGCCCAACGGCTGATTCAGAATATGTAACAACTGCTTCTTCGGAAGGATTTAATCGCACAAAAGGTCATTCAACATGGTGAATGCGATAGTCCTCTCTAGTATTGGTAATTCGAAAAGGTTCTAGATATTCAGTTGATTCCACTTGTGGTGTGGTGACAACTGGGACTTCACTTGTGTCCATGTATGGTGGGGTAACAACTAGGACTTCACTCTGGTGAGGAGAGCCCTCAGGTGTACTGGTAGGCAGGGGTTGAGAATC
>ML787358.1:24487-98880 GCA_009831015.1 Picea engelmannii
GGGGACACACTTGATGATTCGATGGAGTTCTCATTTTTTATGTCCCCTTCTCTTATGATGTTTCTATGGTGGGATGATTCATGTTGCCTTTGTGGGATTTTCCTAGGTGATTTAACTTTATGATGTGATATTTACTAGACATCACCTAGAGGGGGATGTGTTTCATGATGTTAGTACCCTCATTGATATGTTATTTCCTAAGTTTGAGTTAGAAGGGGGTTGGGGGTACTACATATGATTTAATTGTGATCTAACCTTTCCCTAAAGTTGGATGATGAATTTTGATGTAATAATCCCTTGGTGGTGGTACACCTTCCACTGGGCTTTATGTTTTGTTGTTATCATGGTGGAGTTTTTCTAGGGAGAACATCTTTTATTTACATGGTAGAACACCTGTGGAGGCACTTCAATCTATTCTTGGAGATATGTATTTTATTATTTCATGGAGTTTTGGCATGGTCAAAGCCCTAATTCGCCCTTATATCCTTGGATTTGTCTTGTGGAGATGGTCCACTTGCTATTTTGGGGTTTGACTACTTCATTTCTTGTGGAGCGCTCCATCTACTTGGCATCTTGCACATTTTCCGTGGAGTTGGTTGCCTTGGGATTCACACATGTGGATTGGTTACATGCATCTTGTGCACCACTTGCTATTTTTGGAGGTTGGTTATAGAGCATTCTCCTAGGAGGAATATTTTATTGTTTTATCTCTCATGCACTTTGGAGGGCGCACTTTGTGAGCTCTTCTAGGTGGACCCTCGAGCACATCCTCCTACGTTTGACATTATTTTATTATATTTTGCATGCATCCATCTTGGAAGGCAAATTTCATGTGGGCTTCTTGCATCTTGACCTAGTTCTCATACCTATTTTTAGTTGTACGCCCTCTCTTGGAGACTTTTGATGTAACGTTTTTCCTATTTTTGGAGGGCAAGTTGTCCTTGAGAGGGTTGTGTCCACATGTGGTGACATGGTCAACCATGGATTGAGGAGAGATCTAACTACTCCATTATTATATTATTTCTTTGACTTGTCATGGAGTTAGTTAGCAAATAATGATTATTTTATTGTATGAGAGAAAAGACTCACTCTATAAAGAGGAGCTTTTTCTCCATTGTAATAATTGTTGGGAATTTCGGGATTGAGGAGCTTTCCTCTTGGACTACAATGTATTTCATTTTGGCAAGCTTAATGGAAGATTGAAGGTATCATTTTATCATACGTGAGACTTAATTTTGCATGATAATGTTATTGGATATATTGTAGGAACCTCTTGCAAAGACTGTTTTATGAAGGCCTTATAATGGAATATTTTCCATTTGGGTAGGAATAATGTGAGGTTCTCCTTATTTCCTTTTGCTGTTATATTTCTGCATATATTAATCCTTCACTTATCAAACAAATCATTGTTGTAATTAATATATCATTGTAGGGAAGCACCTTCATCAACTTGTTCAAGAGTGGCACTGATAGAGCTCTCCAAGAGTTATTTCTGTAGTTATTTCCAGCATTATTAAGGCTAATTGTGACATGCTATTTGCAGCTCTTTCCTCCTTAATTACTTACAAAATAGCCCTCTTTAGAGTGATGTCTCTTGACTCCATTTTTCCCAAGAGTTGGTAGTCACTAATCTCGGGGTTTTGCATCACCCATAGTGTTCTCAAACCATTAATATTTTCACCACTCCTACAAGTTACAACAACCATACATTTTGTTAAGGCTTACTCTTCTGATGTGACCTATGATCCCCACTCCATGGCCTTAGCAATGTTATTTAGGGATAGCCCCCTTGAGTTGGAGAAGAACCAACCTAAAGCGAGAGGAAGAGCTATTGAGGTGACAGTGGGTAGCCTTCTTGAGTTACACAAACTAACATCTTGTGCTTGGGACTATACACTTTTGGGGTGCTAGATTTTGTTGTAGACAGATTCAATGCATGCTCACTCAACCTTGGGTAGATCAAGGCTCATATGATCACTACGAAGTACGAACACTAAAGTATCCATGACCATCATTCAAACTCCCAATTTCATTCATGATCTAAATGGCTGCAATCCAATACAACGCATATCAGTGCTAGACCACAACACAACATCCAACAATTAGAGGGATCACCTTATATGAAAGGCCAACACACACATACCAAACGTTTGTATGATCCTGCAGGCAGCAACTGATCAACAAAAAGACGTGCAATAGGCTAGGTCCAAATGGAATTTGCAATAGATCGAAATCAAGCTCACCTTCAAGAGGAAAGAGACTTATTCCATGATGGTTGGAGGAAAACAAACATGTTTCTTGGCTTACATCTGTTCCTTTTGAAGGTCTGCAAACACAATGAGCTTGTGGCACGAAGATTCCCACTTGACAAAATTTGCACTATCTCTCCAATTTGGATGATCAAACTGCCGTAACCATAGTGCCACGATTGCTAGAGATCAGATGCAAGAGAGCTGGGAAATATGTCAGTCTACTTATGAAATGAAGCATTCTTTTAAGGGACAACATGGTGACATTTCCCATTGAAATTTTTGTTTGAACTCACTGGCGAACAATTTCTTGAATGTGCACATCCCAACTGAAATTCAACATGAACAGTTCAGCAAACTACCAGCAACCAAGTCGATCTATTTCTCCATACCAGTAGATCCATCATAACAACAACCAGAAACTTACCAGATCTTCTTTAATCCTTCTGGTCATAGCTACGACCACAACCACAGAAAAGCTAGCACGTGGTGGATCCAGCACTTCCTGATGTGGGTGTCTTCACATCAACCGTTGACCTGTGGGTGCCTTTTATTTCCATGATGATGTCTGATTGTAGCGACTCCTTGGTGATGACTCCTCCACCATGGTAGGGCTCCTTTGCTCTTCGCCCTTCAACTAAACGACATCTCTTATATCAAAACCACTGAACGCGGGCACATCCTCCATCTCAAATTGCATCAAGACAAAGCTAGGATCAATGTCGCATTGAGAGGCAATCAAAAAAAGCCCCCACCAATGGATTTCTCATGTTGTCTTCCATTGTGACAACCACAGCAACCCACCATGCACGTGATCTCATGCAATAGGCATCGGAACTAGAAATCTTACATCTTGATCATCATATCAATGCGATGGACAACATTCACATACAACACCATTGACAAACAATGGTTCTAAAACACTACCGCGGGCACACCATAGTAATCACTCACAAAACAATCTACTCTCCTACCTACAATAATGCTAGATCTACATAGGATTAACAACGTGGAACTTTCATGATCACAGCCCCTCTCATGAGAGTCAGGGCTGTACCTGCTATGATACCATGTAGAGAATAGGGAGAGTAGACATTGTTTCCACACACAAAAACCATGTTGAGTGATCTATTCAATTGTGAACATATAAATACATCAAGCTTTTCCTTAAGATAGACACACTATCTTAGCACACTAACAACATGTTGAGGGAATATCTCAACCACACACCAAAATAGGAGCCAACTAGTTGAAGAACATCTCTTATATCCAACTAGATCTAACAACCTCCTAAAACTTCGAAGCAAACTACTGATGCAGAGACAAACTCTACAATAAAATGACGAATACAATAACAACCACAACATTCTCATATGATCAAGTATCACACATTAGACAAGGAGGAGTTAATAATTCCAACAACCTGCATCCTCATGGTCTAGAGAAAATAAACTGGACCAATAGCATGCAATTAGGACATACTATTTCTCATATTATCATTTCGTAGTTAACAGTTTCAGACATTGATCATAAGAATCAGATTTTGACTTCCTAAATATACCATAATTGGTCCACTCCTTGAGAAGAGGTAGATCAAGAATAATAAATTGGTAAAATTACATACATTTTAGCATCAAAAAAGAAATTATACTTTTCTGTTGTTTTATGAAAGATTCCTTGTTTCTTGTTTCTTGTTAATTGTAATGATCCAGATATAACACATAAGGACCTCCAGAAGGCCTCTAGAAGTACGCAGACGCTGGGTTATTGACCTTGCAACAGCAATCAGTTGAGATCAAGACTCACGATGTATTCTATTCTCTCATTATAATTCCGAAATAAGATATAAGGATCACTATGTAGAAATAAATAAACATAAGCTTCACATTGTTTGCGGTAAAATAGTTCTTCCTTAATTTACTCATGTGTGTCCTGGAAAGTTGCCTCAGTGTTGAGTAACTTGTGTCTGAATCAAAGAAAGACAAAAAGGATTTTGGGCACTTTAGCTTAGTTAGAATTAAGAAATATGACTGCCCGATGCACATTATGAATCCGATGCATGAAAAGCGAATGTTCCCAAATCACAGATTAATAGAAATAATCGCACATATGTCAAACATAACTTACAATGAGGGTCATTGAGGTATTCGATAGATGATGGACACATCAATGCTGTACAAAGTCCTAGCCCCTGCACCCGTAATTTTCTTAATGAGTGGAGCTTCCAGAAATTTCCATCAACAAATATTCCATACGTAACACATTCTAGTAATCTATACAAGACATTTTAATGACTAAATAATGTACCTTCTGGAGAAGAGTCGATTTCCTTGGTTTTCCTGTATACTTGTGGCCCGTTATTTTCATCCAGTCTTCCTGGATTTCCTTCCGAGTAAGGACAACATGAAGCCTAGGGAGCTTCAATGGCGGTGGTGGAGGTTCCTCTTGAGCTAACCGTTGTGCCACTCTCCTTGACCTCTTCATACCCTTGCCATGTGGTAGATTCGGTGGCAGAAATATCTCAGATTCGCACTTCCTGCAGAAGCAACAACATCAAAAAATTTAAAAAAATATTAGTTTTTATACATGATATGGCTCTTGAACTTAATTTAATGCCTACAGAAATTGCAAGGGCCTACAACGTCCACATATATAGGTTTTGAGATAGATTTTGTAACCAAATCTCATTTTAAATATCGTGATTATGATGATTGAAGTCCATAATCTGAAATTCATAAATCTACATTTGAACTCGAGGATATAACTAGAGATTTCTCCTTACTCTCACCTAACTGAAATATATCCTCAAATCCTTAAAGGTTTATGGAATTCTTTTAGGACATGGAGAATACGTCCGCATAACCTGTTGTAAGATTCAAAAAAATTTAACATGTACTCCCCAAAAGTACGTGTTTAAGACGATACCAGCCCAAAGTTGATATTCTGATTCCGATTAGTAATAGCTAGGTACAATATTTGAGATTTCGTATTCAATATTCAGATGGCCAAACCTGCAATAACCATTTGAAGTCATTGATCCACAATAAAATAATTTTAGACTGTTCCCTTTGGATTCAGATGTTCTGAGTTTCATTATCCTAAAATTGAAACAGTATCAAGAAAGTAATAATTTCTTCAAATCTACTCGTATTTGTCAGCAAAACCCCCAACTTTGACTAATTAGTAATAACTACCCCCAAACAGCCTGAGAGATCTTGTGACGGTCCAGACTGCTTTGATGAATTCCCGTACACAAAATACTGCAAACTTATTCTGTAGATGTATAGCAGGACTGAAATGCTTTATTGTTAAAAGCTTCTGGTTGTGTTTTTTTTCAAATTTCTAGGGTATCAGAGTATCTAATGGTCAATCTTGTATTGTGATGCCTTGATATATAATATGCAACAGAAGGCCTATACTTCTAATGGTATGTAATTCGCTTAGCATACTTATGTTTATTTTTCTCTGCAAAACTGTATCTCATTTCTTTGCTCTTCTGCATCTTCTAAACGAGGCCAACTATTTAAAGAAGTTGTACCATGGAACTTGAGTTTGCAAAATTATGCAAAACATGTTTGAACTTTGTATAAATTCTATTACAAAGGAACTTGTGCAACTATGGCAGAGAAATGCAATAATTATGCAAAGGAGTAGATTTCCTAGAATAATGGGAAAGAAGAGGATTTGGAATTAAGAAGCTTCAATTCATATCAAATCATGCCAAGCAACAGAGGACTAAGCTTCGTCTGCATCTTAAATCTGTTTATGTGAGGACAATAACTGTCCAAAAATCTACGATTATACAAACATGTAGATTGCCAGCGCAGCTAAGAAATCACAGATATGTGAAAGTGAGGTCCAATAAGATAAAATATATTAATTCAAACTCTCGGAGTCAATGAACTAATTGTCTGTGTCATGTGATATAACCATTATTTGAATTAAGGATAGGTATCCAGAAAATGTTTGGCTTCTGGATATTTTGACTCGCTACCAGAATGCAATTACCCTTTATCTTCACTGATGTTATTGAGGAATTATTCCCATAAGATGAAGTTGGCAGTGGAAAAATATGTACTCCAAAGCTAAGGAACATTGATTGTTGAGAAGCTCTATTAATTTGGACTAAAAATGCACAATGTATGCATATTTGAATTGGTATTTGTGCAAGAAATCAAGATCACTATGGATTGTCAACTTCAAATACTAACAGACATTTAATACAGAAACTGTTACAGGATCAATCTGCATTCTGGCAACCAATGGATATGCTATAGACAAAAGACAACAAGGCAAACAGTTACTACTCTAAAAAAGTATGCAAATTGGAAGCTGCTACTTTAAAATCTGAAAAGGAATATATGTTTTGATTTCTAGATGTGTTTCCAACATCGGTGGAAAGCCAATGAATGGTCTTTAACTATGACCACTCTGCCCTTGTAAAACTCAAATCTGAAAATGCAATAAATGCGACCTAATATAGGTGTCAGTAGAAGGTAAATGTAATGTTACAGGAATTTTCCGTACCATATTTTACTGATCACTGCACAAAAGTTTGATTGGATGCAAGTCAACAAGAGATCATGTCTACAGTCTCCATGAAACTAAAACTTGTAATTTGAGACCTTAAGAAATTAAAAAATTATTTTCCCCAATGCCATTTGTATTTGTTGCATCAATATTATTTTTACATCCATAGCCTTTCAAGTTGGGATTCCATTACAAAAAAAGAGTTCGATCCAATTTCTAGTTTGTATCTATGCACAGAAGATTAACTCATGTTAATAATGGAGGATACACAGGCAAATCTAAGTAATAACAGCTAAGGTTTCCCAGACAAACACAACTAATCCTTAGACGTCATAACTATCCTATTAGATCCATACAATAAGCTCTTCAAAGTTCACAGTATCACCATTTATTACACAGACAAATTTCATACACACCTCAAAATCAGACCAAAATACCTTCCTCCCACTCTTCACATCCTCAACATCCTTCTCCCCCTATCTAGCAGCAGTCCCATAGACCTAATTTTGTGGTCATTTGTTGGACATTAATAAAATCATCGTATCTTATCTTATCTCCCCCTATCTGCCTGAAGAAGATGAATGTACTCACAATAAAAAAATTTAAAAGTCATCCTTCCACAATGGTGGAAGGTGAGGCATTAACTGCCTCTCCAGCTATCAAAATTGGATCCAGATGAGTTTAAATTCTTGAAGGGCGTGCACAAGCCTCATGCCATACCATTACCATAGAACACGCAAAATAGATTACATACTAAAAGAAAAAATATACTGCAAAATTTTCAATATACACAATGCTCCTGCATCAGTTACTATGTACCATTATTAGAATAGTCTTGCGTCTCTTATGAAGATAAATGTTCAGTCTCTTATGAAGATAAATATTTATTCATATTATTTTTAATTTATATTTATTTTTATAAATTTGGAATTGATCATTGTTTTGGACTCGGGCATTTATTCTAAGTTTTTGGCACACAATACAATACTTTGGGACCATTGGTTAATGTGAGTCATGTTGCATCAACCATTAAATACCGATCAATCCCAAATGCAAGTTATAGTTGGAAGGCATGAAATTCCAAGTGCAATTTCTCCTCCTGTTTAATGTAAGTTCCAATAAATGCCTTTTGTTGTTGAGTTGAGATCTAAAATGCAAGAGCACTGATGCACAAAAAAAAAACCTTTTAGTAGCAAGGGTGAGTCACTATGCAGTGGCATTGCTTATAAGAAATCTGATTATGTCTTCAACGTAAATGATGAAATGGTGACATTGATGTTTTGTTTTAGTATAATGCTGGCCTTTAAAGTTTAAAGTGAACCGAGTCACTTTTAATTGGACTTTATTGTCTAACGATTGCAACTATAAATGCAAGTTAACCAATCAATGCAGGTGCATCTCGTCAGTCAAATATTAATGTTATTACATACCTGTCTCATTTGTTATAGCTTTGGACACGAGATGAAAATATATAGTATAATATATAGAAATAAAACCAGGGTTTTATATTCTCTGACCAACGATGACAAATAGAATCCCTTTTCCCTATTAGACTGACAGGACTTATCACCAGTAAAATTGGCTTCCTATCCACCAGGCTTCTCAGCCTCACAACAGGATCTTTGTAAGCTTTTTGGATTTACTATTAATATACAACAAGCTACAGAAAAACATTGAGAAATTTCATGATCATAATTTTCAAATCTCCTAGTTTTGTCCACCATTATAAAAGCAAGGAAGAGTTACAATTGAAAACAACCTTATTCTTTCAGAAGTTTGAAAAATTACCAGAACCTCATAAGAGACCCTTCAGTACTCAAAACCTATCTTGACCAATATGAAAAGTTCAAATAAAGTTAATTTAAAAATAACTCTTTAAAAGTATCATAGAATCCTTAAAATAGGTGAACTACTGTAGTCATTGGAAAATTCCATCAATAATTTCCTTGTTCTACAATGGACTAAATTCAGCTTGATAAATGCAGCAAAATCAAAGGTTCCATCACAATCACATGAGAATCAAGGCCATGCAACAAACTGAACTTCCTTGATGTCAATCAAACCTTTATGACAGGTAACAAACTTCAGCGAAGGTGAGTCAGTGCCCTGGGCTATCTCAGCGATAGTAACCTGTGGCAATAACTTTCTTACCAAGGGCTTGAAAATGTCAGGTTCAAAACTTGGAAGATTGATTCAAAACTTTGAGAGGTATAGTTCAACCAAGGTATACTCAATATAAGGAAAGGCCCATTGAAATCAACAAATTTAACCTTGGATACAAATTCTAAATGGCACAATGGCATTGAACACAAATGCAAATCAAAAGCGATTCAGTGATATTTTTTAAGGAAACATTTATTTGAATATAAATCTGGTTATTACAAGAAGCAGGCCTATAACTGGCAATTTCAAGCATATACATGGACCACCAATGCCAAATTCACCCTCCCAAAACCTCTTCCCCAACCAATGCCTATAGTCCTAAACCTCTCACTAAGCCAAAAACGCCTGGCTGCACCCACCACAACCCAAACCATCTCACTAAGCCAAGCTTACTGTACCACTATAGTCCCTGCTTTCAAGTTGAGGAAACTTTTCCACAAACTTAATAAAATCAAGATTCAAGGCACAAACCTGGTTATTTTCCCCTTGCAACTCTATTGCTTTGGCTCAATCTCTTCAAGCTTCACCATAACTCTATCCAGCTATAATTCTTGCATCTCCAAATTTCTAATTGAAGCTACTGACTTGATACAATTTCCTTCAGCTGTTTCTGCTCCTTGAAAACATTGTACAAGTCGGCCCCAACTTCACTGTCTGGAGCATAAGACTCATAAAGGCCCCATATATATTGCAAAACTCCTTACCAATTGCAGGCAGGATTGTCTCTATGCTTTCCCTCATCTCCTTATCCAAAATAACCACATTCCTATGGGTCCTTAGTGGCCAAGATCCTCAAATCCTGGCTCTATCCTTGCATTACTATCCATTGCCAGCTCTTTCCCTGACTTTTGGCACCTTTCACAACCCTTTCAGCATCATTATCTGAGTCGTCTGATCCCTCATCCTCCTCCACAGTTTTTGAGCATATGAAGAATCCATCCTTGCAATTTGCTCATTCCAACAAACAAAACTATAATGATTTTTGTGACATTGCGATTTCTTTGTAAAGACTAAAGCTTAAGCTGCCAAAGAGACCTTGTAGCTGCTTGTGTTCCATCAACATCTCAATTCAATGATTATGAGAATGTATAAGGTAATGATCCTCAAGGATGTAGTCATTATCTGTAGTCCATAATCACATGTCGTTCCACAAATAATTTTCTAATACACCTTAATACTCTAGTCCTGATACTTCGTCCCATCATAAAAGGTCATTATTTTAGATTCATTGGCCCTAATTTAATCCCCTCATTTTCCATTATATCCGCCAACCTATCTTGCCCCTTCTAATACCATCCCTTTTTAATTATGTGAACAGTGATAGAAGCTCCCTACTTCCTCAAGAAAATCTTGGAGCTTTCAATTTTAATACAGTTTCCAGCCATTAATAAAATCCCTCAAAATTGACAGATTTCTAGCATTATGCCTATAGATAGTCCTTACATCACTATAATCTCTGCTTCATTTTTAGTTTCCTAACCAATTCCTCAAGCATAATAGTAAACTCTCTCATCTTGTCCTCCCTAACTGTCCCTGTTACAGCATTGCCTAGCTACCTTTGGCTGCTTCATCAAATTTTAAACACACCCACCTTTTAGGGATTGATTACAAGCGGAGGTCCTGCATAGACTGGTGGCTGGCCACTCTTTTCCTGCCTTTCAACAGTGAAGAAAATTCTTCAATACTAAAATAGACTCCAAAGGGATATCCTAATTGATCTCATATTTATAAATTCATACTAACTCACTGAGATAAGCATACCAACTCTAGCCCATAATCAAAATTTAAGCCTCAAAAACTGGCCAGAAGAACCTTTGCAAACACGATGCTAATCTGTAATCAATAAAAAGTCTAATCAAGAACTGATCAGTGATATATCTGGTTATCACAAATAAAAAATGCTGAGGATATACAAAAATATGCTGGCAGTCATAAAAAATAATTGATTACTTAACCCTAACCCTAACCAGAGATTGAAACCACAGTTTTGTAACCCCTAATAAGTGTAACGTGCTACTAACTCCTCAAGTAGCCAATAACCAGAGAGCAGTTTTATGTCCATTATTAACCTCTGTGTCTATCATACTGGGACCCTTGCAATAGATATGGATTCATAAAAAAATTCTGCTTTTTAATTCCATATTGATCAATTTAATGAGCTCTTGTACCAGCAAAGTTACAGAATCGGTACTACCAAGAATGATGCTGGTGATCACCTTAAATGACATCTGTATGAAATGTTAGTGTTGAATTCCCATCATGCAGATTTGCAAATTGTGTCAACAGAGAGAGAACTTTGCTGTATAAATTATACAGCACAGAGCTGGCAACCTTAATTGAAGCAGACTCTTCATAAAAACGTTTTAGCATATGCACACATATGACCTACAAAAACGAAAGCTGTAGTTGGCAGGGAATTTCTATATCAAATCTGAAGGGATTTTCATGTAAGGTTTATTGCATTTTGCATAGAAACAATGTATTCAAGAAATGGACACAAAGAAGAAAATGATCTGCATACTCAAGAAATGGACACAAAGAAGAAAATGATCTGCATACTTATAGTTTTGTTGAAGCTCATATTTAAAGAGAAAATTCTTAGTCTATATTTATTTAAATGTTTTGGTTCATTTCAATTTTTTGACCTTTAAAGTCATATAAAAAATAATACTTTGGCATGCCGCAGGAGAGCAGAAACCTAAGTTTAACAACAAACCCTGGGATCGTACAATTTCAGGAAGTCAGAGAGACGTCAGAAGCCAAAAGGGATTCATTATTCAATAAAAACAAAACCTCTGAGAACCTAACATTCTAGTTTCTTTTAGTTCAGGGGACTGAAGTAATTTGTCTATATAAAACCATATATCCCAATGTCCCATGACCAAAGATACAATCAATTTGTTAAAGAGGTCCTGGAAAAGAGAATAGAATTTGAACAGAGAATACTAGAACATTGCCAAATGATAACAAAGTTGATAAAGGGTTTCTTTGCGTCCAATGATTTTCAGAATAGCCTTTCCTCAAGCCGGTCATTCTACTATAGAACTGCACTTCTTTGCTTATCCTTTTTTCTATCTTGCCTATATGTATTCTCCACTAAATGCTCTCATCGCTTCTTTAGACAAGATCTGACAAAGAAAGATACAAACTGAAGTAGACACTTTAGCAGTAACTTTAAAATTTCAATATAGACATTACTAATTATCCAATGTGGTGCTGTGGGGCAAAGCTCACCCTAAGAGAAATTGTTAAGTTGTTTTTCTTTTCAGGAAGAAGTTTAAGATTTACCGTTTTGGGGTCCTTGGACATTGATCTACCCTGCCCTTTTCAGAAGCAGCTTTAGGAGCTCGTCTTCGTCTTTGTCTGCTAATTGGCTGATTTAATCTTGCTTGTTGATTATGATCTGATGCGCCTTCTTGATGATGCCTCAAGTTAGATCCATGATTTTCCTCCAAGTTCTGTTGCTTGCGCCTCCGTGCGCGGACTCCTAAATTTGTAGTACTTAATGTGGCTTTGCCATGGCCAGTTCCTCCTCTTTTTTGTTCAGGTTTATTTTCTTTGAACTTCTTTTCATAAGACTTTGGTCGAGGATGCAGAGAATTATTCTCTTTATTAGCTTGATTGGATGGGAACAATTCAGCATCCATGGCTACTATAGGCCCCTCGCCATTAGTTTTTGTGCCCTCGGAAAATTCATGGGTATGTGGCTTGGTTGCATCACCATTACTGCAATTCCTGCAACTTAGATATTGTTAGGATCATGAACTTCAACCAGGTTTAACATGCATCCAGAGGAAAAACCAACGGACTTCATACATGTTTGTATGTTGTTAAATGAATTCAACTAGTTTACTTAAAATAGCAACCTAGCTGGTGCCTTTAAAGTACCCAGCAGGGACAAGAATTTTCCTATTAAACCCCTATAAAGAATCAGACTGAAGCGGATCAAAACAAATGGTAACTCAATGATCATACTCTCGGTTGCTTGAAAGGGAGTACATATAGCAGTTTTGTAAGTTAATTACCTTTTACAATATGTCAGTTTGATGCTACTGGCTTCTGTGCCTTCTGCATCGTCAAAATGCTTTCTTACCCCATAGGAAGCTCTGCAGCGTTTGAGATGTTAAAAACAAGCAAATGACAATGTATTAAACCTACTACATTACCAAGAAAAAAAAAATCTTTATTGCTGGCCCCAAATACTTGAATTCCGATTCAAAATTAGCACAAGTTAAAATGAGTTTTACAAGTACTATAAACCTACAATTCACGTTATGGAAAACTCTATTAAAAAATTGTAAGTGCCAAAACAGATACATATTCACCTGCTTAACTCCTTGAACTGCCAATCCATGAACTTCTCGCTTTCCATCACTAATCTACGGGTTACCCGAGATAAGTGACCAGACAAAGGAATTAAGGTTGTCCTTGGCCAGGAGATTTATTCACAGCTTGTCAACTGTGATAAAAATAAAGTCAGACCGACTGTAGGCCTATCTAAAACGTGACTTCAAAATCATATTGAACTGTTGCAGAACTCAAGATTCCAATTTCAAATGGGACAGCAAATGATCAAAACAACCTATTGGGTACGATTGGAAAAAATTGGTAGAAGCATCCCAGCAATTTCCATCTATTTTCCAAAGGGAGTAACAAGAAACCCAAGGGATTTTCATCCATCAATTGATGAAATAACAAGAACCCATAACCTCTTCCATTTTTGACTGCAGACCCAAATCAAAGAATTGAACTAATCAATAATGCCCACGCGAAACAAACAGAGAGCAAGACATCATTTACATTGAATTAAACAGTATCACAACAAAGTTTTGGGAAAGGCAAATTCATGTACATGAATTGGATAATCGAGCAAGACTAAGTTTCACATCAACCCCAATGGAAAAAATATATTTAAATGCAAGGGAAAAACAAAAAGAATAACATTACCAATCAAAGACTTGATGTAGCAGCTCCTCGAAGGTTACACCAACTGTATGTTCCTTTGCACTGAATTCTATTGCAGGGATGGTAGTTTTTACAAAGTGCCCACCACTCTTGAAAAGAGAATTCCAAAAACCACCTTGGTCTCCTAAATAGATCCACTGGGAAACAAAAAAAAATTGAAAAACGACCAGGAGAACAATCGAATTGTCAATGAGGGAATTAATCATGTATGAGACAGGAGATCTAGGGAGAGCCTAATGATGAATGAAGAGACTAAGGAGGACCATGATCCGCCCATAGACAAAATAAAGAAAAAGTATAATAGAAAAAAATAGCATTAGAAAGTAAGCATATCACTCCTCAGCCAGTGGATAATCCGGTCTATTCTATTCCTGTCAACTTCTTTCTGATGGTTTTTATTTTAATTTTTAATTAACTTCTCTATATTTATTTTTTGGTACCTGTTTGGGGTTTTCCTATGTATGACATGGTCCCATGTAAAGTTTCTCAGTGTGTTTTTTTGACCTACACATTCTCTAGTTTTTATCTGTGCAATGTTTGACCAATGCAAAAGGACCATCACAACGTCTCTTTGCATGTGGGGCCATTCTTTTTTTTACCTATATTTAATTATGGGCTTTTGATTTTTAACCCAAGAAGTTGCCTCTCACCTTTGTGTGTTGTTTTTTTGTTGTAGCAAGTACATTGGTCAATTGTTGTTGAGGCCATGCTCACTTAGGCCCATCCTTCCACCACCTTCACTATTTGAATGATAGCGATATTTGCATGAGTCTTTTGGAAGTCAATACCATGGTTATTCTGTGTGCCAGTGTCGTACAATATTATGCTTCCTCTCTCTCCAAGATGTGCTTAAAAGGAAGTCTTTTAGGTCACAAGCCTAGTAGCTCATATCTTGATATTATTGGCATCTAGTGCAATCGAGCAGCAGAGAAATTCATAACAAAATTTTATGAGAGAAAATGTCTCGAAGAATTTGGGTATCTAGATTGGACTTCAATACACGTGCATCCACATAGGTTTTAGATATTTTTTTAATGTTGGGTTATGTTTATCAACCAATAAAACCTTTAACCAATTAAAAATATGTTTATATATATATATATAGATATAGATATATATTGGTAATTTTATTAAATAAAAAAAAAACAAATAAAACCTTTGACCAATTAAAAATATGTTTATATATATATATATGTGTGTGTAATTTTATTAAATAAAAAAAAAACAAGTTATTTGTTGTTGTAGTCTTGTAGTCTAGCCATAAATTGGAGTAGTTATTATGAAGATCATCCAAGTTCAAATTATGGTGGTCAAGCTCCTTCCATGTATGGCGTTTATTGATATAGTTGTTGCATCCTAAGTGCATTATGTGTGGCTTGTATCTTCATGAGCTTTATGTCAATTATTGGTGTAGCCTTTGGATGGTGATTGACATGTGTGGCTTCTCCTAGTTGTGATCCTCTTTAGTTGAAAAGGGTTGATTGTGTTGGTTTGTGTATTCATATGTATCCTTGTTAATGACGTGGATCAAAATTAATAAATTGTGTTGGCTCAGTACCAACATCCTCATTTTCACTAATAAAAATGTTGAAGGATGAGATTTCCTAGGTTTTCAATCCAATGGGTTGTTTCCTTTTATCAAGAAAAGAAAAAACAAGCAACTCACTCATGCATTCTATTGTAATTCTAAAAACCTATTTTAATTTTTGTGTAGATCATATCAAACATTTTGGAATGCTTAAGCAATGATAGCAAAAAATACCTAGCTTATTCTTGTTCCTCTTGTTGTCATTATTATTGTTTTTTCATCATCATTCACGATTATAGCTATCACGTGTTTTCAAAATGAAAGTGGAAGCATCCATCCTTCATCTCCCTTTGCATTAATTCATTGCAATTAGTAAGTACATGATTTTTCTCTTATTTTATACAACTTTTTAACATTTTACAAATGATCATATCATAGATTAAAAGCTCTCCTTCATCCCCTTCCTTGTCTCTTTTTAACGACAATAATGCAATATTGTACCGTTTGTATGTCAATTGATTCGATGGAGTTTGTATACAAAATATATTATATTCACTTAAGTCATAGTGGATGCAATGTTGAGCTAACATCAACAAAACATTGTCCAACATCAAACCATGAATGAGAAGGATAGATTGCAATGGGATAGGTAGTTGTACATGGCAAGGTTGCAAGAAGGGAAGAATGAGTTGCATGCAACAACACACATTGACTTTGTTAATTGTGTTGTGTTGCACCAACACCCATGTGCATTGCCAGTTGTGTTGAGTTGCACCTGCACACATGCTTATGATTAGAGTATGGACACGTGTGAATAATATTTTATAGCACATATAAATTAGTTGTTGGAAACAAGTTTTTAATTGCTCTCATCCAATAATATAAAAAATAAATCAAAATATTTTATAATTAAAAATATCAATTTTGTTATAATATATTAAAGCATAAGGAAAATATTTAATTTTCTTGCCAAAACTCTAAATAATAATTTATCAACGTCAAATATTGTGATCCCRTACTTCCCACTTTCTATACAAGAAATCCAACGTCAAATATTGTGATCCCATACTTCCCACTTTCTATACAAGAAATCCCTTAATAATTCATACAATCAATTGTTTTGTCAAATGTGATTGTTAGGTGCATGTTTTTTGTTTTTTTATGATGGTATGTATATGGTTAGAAGTATTTACATTAATGAGAGGTGTGTGTTTTTTTCTTTTTTCGAAAAATATAGTCTTACATATTAGGTATTCCAAGTGAGGATGATGGTACCTTGCCAATCCACTATGGATTTTCTCCCTCTTCCCTGATTTTCTAGGTGGAGACCATTAGTCACCAAGTAACCAAAATACCAACTAGTATCCCCAAGGGACCCAATAAGATTTGATCATGAGACCTCCATAAACTTTAATACAAGAGGATTTACTAATTAAGATAATCATCGTGGCTAATGGGAGGGGCATTTTATGCTTAAGTATAAGATAGATATGTCATGTATAGCAAGTAAAATGGAATAAAATTTGACATCAAACTTCTAATGTAAAAAAATTAAAAAGCTTTATTTTTGTTTTAAATAATTTTTTAAAAACTAGCATAGATTCATCTTAACCCTAAAAATTGATCAAGCATCTAGAATTATCAAATCTCTCAAGATGAAAACCATAAGAGTTTGGGCTTTGATCCCTCTTGATGCTTGATAAATATAAGGTTAAGATGATTCTATGCTAAACTTTGAAACATGCCATGAGGGGTTCTAATACATAATATATTTGGTTTAGATATTAGGTCTATAATATATCTATTTTGCTACATTTCACTACATATTGCATCTAATCTCATATTTTTTTAACATGCTCTTCGAGTGGGGCATGACATAATAAGAGTGAAACCTCAATGAACAGTGGAACCCTCTATCATCCTCACCAATAAACTAAGGCATTGTTGGTATTCATCTTTATTTGTAGTAGGCACACACTTCTGAATCATATTATTTTTTTTCAAATCAATAGTTGAAAATAGAAGTTCGATAATTTTTCTACTTGGATCCCTAATGACGAGTAAAGTGTTTACTAAAATGTTTTGGATTGAAAACTCTCACATAGTTATAGCCAAAAGATTGGAAGTAGTCTAAACGTTCTACATTTTTTTTTCAGGGCACTTTTCTGACGAGTTTTTCCCAAAATCCGAACAGAAATTCAGAAAATTGCAGATTTTAGTGGTTGAGATTACATATTTTGAGTGCCCTGGGGTTTTTTAGGGCACCAAATCGATTTATGCATTCAAAAACGCAATTGAAGCAATATTAAATTGTGATTTTTCCAACAATTGTGTTGTCGGATTTTGACAATAGTTTCAGGAAAGTAAAAAATGTAGAACGTTTAGACTACGTCAAAAGATTGAATCACACTTGTGTGTGTGTGTGTGTGTCATCATGGAACTTATTAAAGTTATGAATGCTCCAAACCACAACCAACTTTTTTTCATCTTGTCTAACAAGCTTGAGATTAGTGTTATGAAGTCAGGAGTTTCACAACTTTAGTGAAAGTTCCATTCTCACTAAATTTTAGCGGATACACACTTACAAATAGGGTTGAATTTATACATGGGAGCACACACATCCGATAGGTACACAAACGAAGGAGCTTGATGAGGAAGGCATGATAGATAAGGAGGGAAGGAATGTGGGTGGTGAATGATTTGATGAAATATTCAATGAGTAAATGTCAGAGTCTCGGAACATCCAATCTTCACAAGGGTTTTATAGCTACACCGGAATAAGAAGTGCCATAGGTAATTCAAAAACACTCACTAAGCTTACTCTCCCCCCAGTGAAAGTCATTGTCTCTCTAGAATTATCCCACTCCTTCACCTCAATGGCATGGTTGATTCAAGTGTAGCATACCCATAAAATTACATATGTCATTGACAATCATGAGGGCCCTAAGCTATGCACTAAACATATGAGTGATAAGGAAAAGGGTCATATGATGGCTAATAGTACAACAAACTATTTTTCACCCTCGGTATTGAAAACAAATCTAGGTATAATGGATTAGGAAAAGGGTCATATGATGGCTAATAATACAACAAACTATTTTTCACCCTAGGTATTGAAAACAAATCTAGTTATAATGGATTGAAAGCCTCATAATAAGGCGAGCCAAGAAAAATATGTACGAAAGAATATGCAAACTCTATGAGATAAATTAAGTAGAAGTTGAATTTTTTTTTTCTAGAAATACTTAGTATATAATGACATTAAATCCCAGGGGAGGCAGGTGCGGGGGGGGTTCTCTATGAACCCAGAGGAAAAATAATTTTAAATTACTACTGGAACATCGAGAAAGACACCAATAATAAAGCAGAGGCTTGTGCATTACTCAAAGGACTCCAACTAGCAAAGACCCACCAAATTTCCAATCTGAATGTTATAGGCGACTCCAAGACAGTCATAAGAATGATGGTCCAGGGAACCGACCCCAAAAATTTGAGTCTAAAAAGAATTATTGATCGAATACGTGTAGACTCAAGGTCCCTCAAGCCAAAATTCTTTTACATTCTGAGGGAAAATAACACGGCAACAAATAAATTGGAGAACGAGGCCATAGGGAAACCTCCTGGAACCTTAGGGGTGGAGGGTGTTGAAGTCTTAGCCCCCTTAGCCTAATGCGTCACATGACCAGGAGCCAACATGCAAAAGCTAGAGGAGGAGCCACTTGGAGATCCAGCACAAAAGGGGACAAGTGGAGTAGGCATGTGGCCAACGCAAGTGGGGAACGGTGGAGCAGACATGTGACAAGTGTGAAACCGATGACTCATCGACTAAGGACAGTCGGGGCTAATAGTTTATGCATCAACCTCATTATGGTTTCGAGTGGTCAGTTAACTCGTTCAATCAAGCTCGTGGGAAATCAAGGGATGAAGGCTCTTATGCAGATGGTTCATGCGTGCAACAACCCAGATGCGCAGATGATTAGCCAGGATGATGTTAGGTCCAGACTCAAGCTCGTAGAGATGAAGGCCTCAAGTACATCACACTAGGTAGATTTTGTGACTTATCTATTTGACACGAACTCGACATTGATCGTCACATGGGGAAATCTCGGTCAGTGCTCGTCCTTGCTGGGGGAAATTCTATTTTTGGTTTTAGTAAGGCATTCTCATCCTGCACTCCCTCTGAATTGCTTAGGTTGTTCTGTCCTAATTGTCTCTCAGTGTTTTTCCTCCCAGAGATTTTGGGCTCCCCCTCGTTACTCCTTGTCTCGCCTAGTGCCTTGCCCTCCACCTTTTCATTGCTTCGCCCAGACCTTTACCCCTACGACCTCTGTTGATTTCTACTCTACCCAACATTTCCCCATATCACAGGAAACCCAATTCGCTGCATCATTACGTCCCCTCTAGCAGCATGGAAAATACCCATAGGAATCAAAGTGCACCAGAGTTCATGCATTTGCAGGGTGTCAAGGGATTTCTAGCTGGTTTTGTTTAGCCGAACACTGAGGAGGAATGTGTGGGCTGCCAAAGGACGTGAATTCATATGGAAGCGCTCAACTCCACTCTCACTTTTGAACTCGAAACCCTCTCTCAACACATGCACCTTATTGAAATGATCCAAGATGAAATTTATGCTCAGAGGAGTCAGATTGAAGAGCGGCGCAATAGTCTGGAGATAATGCAGAGTCGATTGGATCAGCTGGAACGAAACCATCAACAATCAAGCACACCAGCAAGCACCCATGGAGCATCCAAGAATGTAACTTTAGCCACAGTCAACCAAATTCCGGACCTCAGCGAGCCCTACCCAGATTCAATTTGGGAGCAGTAGGGACATTCAAAGATCAAAATGGAACCGGGTAGTTGACTTCTTGTAAAATTCCGATGTTATGTTTTGTTTTTCGTTATATATAAACGAAATATTCTATAGGTTGTATTTTGTGAAATATAATAGATGCAATATAGCTAGGGAAGGTGGAAACTCTATGATCACAAATTTTATTTTAGCATTTCCAAGCTTCAAAGACTTTACTTCTCGAAGGCCTCTCATGGCCCTATTTTTGTATTACAATGGATTTATCCACACTTTTTAATATATATTTCCCAGTTCTTGTAAAAAAAAATGACATTAAATCTCATTTTCAAAATGTTTACAATAATATCAAATTTCATAACATATTAACTCATAAAAATTGAATTTTATTTTTGGCTAAGAGCTCGTCTTCCTTGGACATAAGGAAACAGGGAAATGGCCCAAGACCTAGAGACATCTCGCAAGAGTGAAAGTTTGTCCCCTTACGAACCACCAATGGGTTATTTCACGTGATGTGGCTTTCTTTGAATAACAATGATGAGCCAACTTGCATTCATGGATAACAACTAGTAATGGTTATCCCCACTATTGGTTAACAATTGAGTTATGATAGGTTTTCTTTGATATGGCTTTCTTTGAATAACAATGACGAGTCAACTTGCATTCATGGATAACAACTAGTAATGGTTATCCCCACTATTGATTAACAATTGAGTTATGATAGGCTTTCACACTATGTGAAAAAATTGAATTTTATTTTCAAATTATTTCATTATAAAAACAACATAATAAATCAAAATAATTAATTTGAATTTAATAAACCAAAATTAATCCCAATAAATAATAATCATCAAAATAAATTATTTAAGTTTAATAATTATCACATTAAATTAAAANTTATTTTCAAATTATTTCATTATAAAAACAACATAATAAATCAAAATAATTAATTTGAATTTAATAAACCAAAATTAATCCCAATAAATAATAATCATCAAAATAAATTATTTAAGTTTAATAATTATCACATTAAATTAAAAATTCTATACTAACCCAAAACTATTAAAAAAAATTTAAATCTATTAATTTTTTTAAATCCACATATTAATAAAATAAAATAAAATTATTAAATTAAAGTGTAATAGTCATACTTATAACATTATTAGACGGTTTATTATTAATACTCTCTTTGAAAATTCTATACTAACCAAGAACTATTAATTTTTTTAAATCCAATTATTAAAAGAATAAAATAAAATTATTAAATTGAAGTGTAATAGTCATACTTTTTATAACATTATTAGATGGCTGCTTATTATTATTATTAATACTCTTTTTGCCTTTTCCGAGGAGGCGATAACTATACCCTAATAATATAGAATAAGAATTCGTAAGTCCCATGAATGGAAAAAAGCATGAACCATCAAAACAAATTATTATTATTATTTTATTTTTAAATTAATAATAATATTTTTTTATTGAATATAAATTTAAACGTAAGTTGACTTTGTTATAATTAATTAATTAATGTAAAAAGATTAAATATATTTTATTTTAATTATAATTTCAAAATGTCTTCGCACACGGTTAAAATTGCATATATTTTAGATAATATTAACCTCATATTAATTATATGATAATTATAAAATATTAAAATAAGGTTAAAAAAATATGAATTGCATATATTTTAGATAATATTAACGTGATATTATTTATATGATAATTATAAAATATTAACATAATGTTTATAACAATATGAATGAGTTATATATATAGATTTTATAAATATAAGTTTTTTATAAAATTTATTGATGATGATAATTGACATTAAGTAAGACTAATTGATTTATTAAATTTTAAGAAAATAAGAGATTACTTTAATTTCTTTAAAATTGTATTTCTATGTTAAAAAAGCATTGAGAGAAGCTTTTCAAGATCACCATAGTTTAGATGATTTAGGAGGTTAGGAAGGTGGATAATGTAGCAAATATTTTTAAATTTAATATGGATATAGGTAGGGCAATCCAAGAGGAAGTGTTTTTCATCTTCTACCCACTTAGTGTCACAAAGGTGACATACTCTCTCATCCCATGGTGTTTTGGGAGTTGTCCAATGCCCACTTTCACTATGTAGCTCGTGAGAGTTTGTTCTTATTTTAACTATGTTGATTTTTTTCCTTGCACTTCTCAAAACTCAGAGGTAATTTGATCTTCTAAATTAGGGTTGACCACCTCCTTGTATATCTTAATTTCCTTTTTTTCCACTAATTCTTTATCACACCACATGTTCTCCTTAAATTTAAAAGTGATAATATTTGTAATATTATTGATATTGTGCATGATGGATTCTTCTTGTATTCCCCAATGATTTAGCCAAGATTTGACATCTTTATGTCATCCCCACTTGAGCCGCTAGTGGTTTTGGCTAGAGTTTGAAGCAATTTTGGGGAGTCTCTTGTCATCCATGTTGTTTATCTTGTTCTTGTATGTTAGGCATCTAGTCATAGCAATGTTCTCAATGGGGGAAATGTTTGCTTCTATGAGGAGGATATGATAGGGTGTATTGCCCTTAATTTTGAGATTATAAGTTATAAAATCATTTTGGATATGTTCTATCTTTCTCAATTGTTTTTGAGCTCATAATAAACTTAGATGTTAATTGCTGCTATTTTTGAATGAAGGTTAACTTATCACCATTATTTAAGGAAAACTATGTCAACTTAAATCATTTATTGGTGGTTTCTTAAGGAGATATACTTTTCTTTTTACTAAATACCTCTATATCTTGAATCATTAACTTGTTTCTTTAATTTTTAAAAAAGTGGATAATAATTAATTTTATATCTTATTTTAAAACCTAAAAAACATTTTTAATAAAAATAATATCTAAAAAAATTATTCATATATGCATCATACACAACTTGATTAAAATAATAATAACAACAATAATAAATAATTAACTTTCACTTAAAATATACATATAATGAAAATAAATTATTTAAAAAATCTCTCTAAAATAATAATAACAATACTAATAAATAATTAACTCCCACTTAAAATATACATATTTAATGAAAATTAATTATTTAAAAAATCTCCATGAAATAATAATAACAATAGATAATAAATAATTAACTCCCACTTAAGATACCCATATATAATGGAAAATGCCAATTATTTTAAAAAAAGTTGGTAAGTTATGAATGTCATGGGAAATGATGTGCACAAAGATTCTAATGGTTGGAAAGTGCCATGTGTGTACTTTCTACCTCATTTAGAAAAAGGTGGTCGGTTGACTTAAAAGAGGAGAAAGGCACAGGATGTTGCTTAAGAATAATCTTACACTTAAAAAGCAACCTTTTTATTATGAATTTTTAATTTGTATTAATTTATGGCAATTTTTTTTTTTTTTAATGATGATTGCATTTGAAAAATGTGTAAATAAAATTTAGAAATATTATTTTTTTAAATGTTTTATTAATTTTATAATAATTTTTTTTATATAATTTTAATAATATTTTGAAATAACTAAATTTGAAAATCTAAATTTTAGGAATACGTTTATTTTTAGTATGTTTTAATTTTAATATATAAAATATAATTTTCCCTACTTTTCTAATTTAAAATATAATTTTATCTACTTTCCTAATTTAATTATTAACCAGATTTTTTTTTACATATAAAATTTTTAATAATTTTAGTAATTTCATTTCCATTATATTTTGAATAAAATGGTATTATAAAGAATATTTTATTTAAATATAAAAATAATATTGTAAAGAATATTTTTTTACATATAAAAATTATAATGATTTTAGTAATTTCATTTCCATTATATTTTGAATAAAATAATATTATAAAGAATATTTTATTTAAATATAAAAATAATATTGTAAAGAATATTGAAGATATTTTATTTTATGTGTATAATAAAGTGTATTAATCACAAAATGAATTAAACAATATTAATACTAATTATTAAATAATAATAATAATAATTAGTTTTAATAATTAAATAAACAAAATGGCCATTTTCCTTATCAAAGTTTAATTTTCTATTAAATTTATTTGTAAAATAATAAAGTCATTTTTAAAAGTCATAGTCTAAACATTTTATACATTTTTTTTTTCTTTCTCAAAATAACAAAAATGGATATTTACATTTTTTGCTTGAAATATGATAGGAATAATTTAAGATTGATGAAATTGCAAATATTAATATTAACATTGCAAAGCAAGTTGTAATAAAGTTGTTTAAAAGTGTTAGAATCCATTTATACCTTAAAAACAACTATTTCAACAATTTAAAAATACAATTTTATCAATACCTTATGATCAAATTATAATCATAATAAATAAATAAAAATTCAAAATTGTTAGTCTTCTAATCTTATAAGTGAATTAAACTATACATAACATTTATTATTGTACATTCCACTCCAAACAGTCATCCACATTGTTGTTACAATATCCATAAAATATAATAAAATAATAGAAGATTCTTTACAACCATTATAAACTACGATAATCATATTTGACTTTAATATTGACCCAAAAAAATAATAAGTTTAAAAATATTATTTGGTTAAAAAACAAATTAGTTTAAATAAATTTCAATAAAACACTTTACATTTAAAAATATAAAAATATTAAATTTTAAAAATAAAATTATTAAATTATACTTTAATAATTAAGATAAATAAAAATATTAAATTATTAAATTATACTTAAGTTAAACTCGTTATGTCATGATAATAATTAATTTCAAACATAAATAAGTTTAAAATTATTTTAATTAATTATTTTATATTTTAACTTAACTCGTTATGTCATGATAATAATTAATTTCAAACATAAATAAGTTTAAAATTATTTTATTTTTTAAGTAAAAAATAAGTATAATATTTATTTAAATTTTTATTAAATAAAAAAACTATATGCTCAATTAAAATTTATAATGTTACTCATCCTTTTTAGGGTTTGATGTTCAATTTATAACCTTCACAAAATCAAATATAGGGTTGGATATTAGATTTCCAATGCTTTGTCGAAATTTAAATATTTAATTATAAACTTTGCTTGCTTAAGGGCATATTTTGGCTTGGCCTTTGACATATGGCAAAGGGTACTTCTTCTCACTGGGGATGTTGGAACACTCTCCTTTCCCTTTTTCCTTCATGTTTTAATCCATTTTAGAAATTACTTTGGGGACCATTTTAGAAATTACTTTGGGGATGGTAGAGAGTAAAATGTCATTAATTGCATTGTATTATTTAGATTGTGTAATATAGTTGGGGATGGTAGAGAGTAAAATGTCATTAATTGCATTGTATTATTTAGATTGTGTAATATAGTTAGTTCTTTTAGTTGGAATTATCTAATTCATGTTTCCTATTTATCTATCTAGAAGAGAAGAACATTGAAGTGGGGATTTCTTACTCATGTATTTATTGTTTTTAATAACACACCCCATATATATATATGTGATATGTTTTTTTTTTTTACTAGAGTTGCAACTTGGAATGTCTTTACTTTTTTTTCCTTGGTATTCATCATTAGATTTTGGCATACACTAGGTTTGATATTTTTTCTTTTTTAGTTGAAGAATTTTTTTTTTGGGCGAGATTTCTTTATATGGAATATCTCTAAACAATATCTACACTTAAAAATCATGTTCTCCTTAATCTGTAAACTATCGTGGATATTCCACTAGAACAGTGCATCACAAGATATCTTATAATTTTTTGCAATCTTTTATTATGTAGTGTTTTGCTTTAGCTTTTAGATTTAATATTACTAGCTTAGCGCACACAATATTGAAATGAAAGAAGCTAAGCAAATAACACACCATCCACACAACAAACACAAGATGCACCCTGGGAAAACCAATATGAGAAAAACCCAACTAGAAGGTGAGGCTCATGCCTTGCTATTTTCTTCTTATTTATGAAATGCAAATACAAAGAAAGTGTACTCACTATGGAGTTGCCATGGACATTGTGGCTTGAATGGCTACTACATAGTCTTGTACTTCATCTGTTATGCTTCAATATCCCACTCCTAGATGCTCTTCTCAACTATAGAACAATAAATAATACAAAAAAAATGTAACCCTTCCTTTCCTAGTGGCCAATATATAACATGGCTTGATAGTCATCTAGGGTTTGGGTTGGGTTTTTTGCATGCCTCAACTACCAATTAAGGTTAGGGTTTTAGACCCTCTAGAATCTTCTTGAAAATTGACATTTGACTAACTCCACATGTGTGAGTAATGGAATTTGACTTGGCATACTCTCGGTATCATGGTGGCCAATAGGATAAGTCAAGCTATGGGAGGCATAACTTCCTCATCTGAACTTCGATTGAGGTGATCTTTGCGTCGTTGGAAAGATCTTAATGTGTAAAACAATGTCAAGAGGCTGGGAACTTTATTCACAAAGTTTTGACCCCAAAAATGACCATTTAAGGCCTCAAATAGGCTCTGAAAGTTTTTAGACCACAAATCACCAAAGCATGACATGTCCCTAAAATGGGCCCTATAATCCAATAGCTCCAATTTTTTTCCACCAAGAAAATTCCAAAATATATGACAAATTATATAATTATCCATTTCAAATCACTCCTAATCTAGTTATGGAATCCATTGAGAATCATCGCACTCTATAATAACTTTGTCAAGTGGATGTTTATCTCGAAGAAAACTCTACCCATATTCTAGCACGTGAAAATTATCTTATTCTTGTGGCTTATATTAGTGTTAAGAAATTTTCCAAGGATATTTACAATTGTATTTAATATTCTCTTAACTTACCAGTGGATGAGAAGATTAGTGTCATTCTCACCCAAACTAGGATTATTCAGATAAATATTGAAGCTAAGTTAAAATTCAGAAACCATGATTTGAAGAAGAGGCTAGCTCTACCCAATAACCATATTCCTCCTCTTTAAATTTCCCACAGTCTTCCAAATTAATTTAGAAATAATAAACACAAACTTACCACATATAATATAGTCCCTAGAGAAGCTAAAGAATCGAGTGATTCAAGGGTGGCAAGTACAAGGGGGATCATCCTTGATCTCAAGGGACAACTTGAAACGACTTTTTCCTTGGTTTAGGAAAGTCCACAAACAATAAAGATGAGGCTTACACTTTTTTTCAAGGTCTTCTTCTAGCAAATGAAACCATAATGAAGTCTTTGATTGTCATAGGCAACTCAAGAATAATAATCAAATCGATGATCTCAAAATTAACCTCATCCAATAGCGAGATAACATCTATTCTATCTCAAGTCCAAAAGGAGGTTTATAGTCAACAAAAGGTATCATTCTACTAGGTTTTGAGAGAGCATAATTATCAAATAGATTCTCTAGCCAATGAGGCCACCACTCTCAAAATAGGGGTTCTCTGGAAAATTGATGGTTGGTACTATCAATCAATACCTTAATTTTCATAGGTTTATGGATATGGAGGCATGTTACATCATAATAAATCACCATATGTCACAATGTCATCATCAATTGATTTCAAGTAAGGTGCCTAAATATGAAAGAACTTTCCCACCCCCCTCTTGCATGCTCGAACTTAATTCTGGTATGATTATTGAACCACTCAGTTAGGTTTATTAAATGCAATGTGATATAATGTAAATCTACATGGGTGAAGTGAGTAACGTCACCTCGATCAAGGCTATCCAATGGAAAATTTACCTGGTAAGAGTTTCCCTCAACCTTCGGATGGTATTCTAGATTTTTTGTTTGATGGTTAAAGTTTTAGATCATGCTTAGTGTGTGGCCATTCCTTTGTTCTAGTTCCTAGATTTCTTCTACGTGTATGTGTCGGGTTAATATTGATTCAGTCGTAGAGTAGATAAGGTAACTTTGATACGATCATTGATGGGTTTACCATTGGTGGTTTACGGTCCCATGGTATTTGATGTGATTAAGTCTATTTAAAGGCTTGAAGAAATCCAATGTTAGATGTCTCAAGCGGCCTGGTGTTTGGCCAACTTGGATAAGGTCAATAAAAATATATATATGGAGTGTTGGTTTTCCTGGTTATGGGTTTCTAGGATAAACATTGGTTGTATGTGCTTCTATGTGCATGCATTTTGTATTTTCTTTGATATTTCTCTCTCCAAGAATTAACAATATGGTATTTTGGTGTTCTTGCATCCTTGGTCTTTATTTGGCACCTGTCCTTTTGGTTTTCTTGGATTTAGTTTCAACAAGTTGTGTCCTCTTAGTGTCCTAGTCACTCTCTTTTAGGTGTATGGTCCTTCGGTTTTGTTAGGCACTTCACTCAATTCTGGTTCTAGAGAGATGTGGACTCTTAGTTCCCTAACCATTCTGTTGTGTGGTATGTGGTGTAGTGGGCCTTTTCTTATGTTTTGGAATCAAATCCCCCCCTCAAAAAATTCATTTGAATGTCAGTTTGGGCCTCTTAAGACTCTTCTTAGGGGTTGGAAACATTTTTCCTCTTTATGTGACTTATTCATGGACTATAGGGAAACCCAAGAAGTTAAAAGGGTCCTTCAAAGACATGAAGAATCTATTCAATGTAAAAAAATCTCTTTCTTCTCTATGACTACCAAAATTCATGAAAATGAACATCAATGCACCTCTCAAAATGAAATATAAATGAACACTCTGGTCCAACAAAAACAACAAATCGAACTCCTAAAGGTAGATGCAATATGTTGAGAAATATTGTCATAAATATTAGCAAAGGATCTCACTCCACTACTTATAACCACAAGATGTCAACAAATTCAGTCCAAGTGGATTTCAAGGAGGAAGATATAATTCACCAAATGATGGAAGACATGTATCGTGGAAACCAATACTCCCTTCCTTTTAACATTGAGATGGAAGAAGCCAACAATCATCATGTTGTTTTGTTAATTTTTATGTTTAGTAAAGAAATTAGAATCCTAGGTGTTTTCCTAAGGTTATATACCTGTAAGGAATTTTGGGAAGTTTTAACTATGGACATTTGCAAGATTTGTTTTTTAGCATATAAGAGATGCCTATTTTGTTTGGAAACCTAGGCCAATAGTGTTATGTAATATTGTTATTTAGGTCTGCTAGAACCTTTATAATATAATTTTCTCCAATTTCAGTTAAAAAAAGAATCGAGTGATTGGCCACAATTGTTCTTTTTCCAACATCGTTGAGGAAGGGAAAAGGCAACTTCATGGGCCACATGTGGTACATTGTAAAATTTTCTCCAATTTCAATTAAAAAAAAGAATCAAGTGATTGGCCGCAATTGTTCTTTTTCCAACATGGTTGAGGAAGGGAAAAGGCAGCTTTATGGTCACATGTGGCACATTGTAATTTCTTTGTACATGTCCCCTTGTATAGGCAAGCCTCGACTATTCTCTTAATCTTTCCATTTTACCTCATAGTGAAGGGTGAAGCTTTATTTCCTCCAAGCCCTTACGCTTATGTTGCAACTCTTTCTACATTAGTGTGGAGTGTGAAGTCTCTTGGATTTAGTCCCCCATATACCATTTTCCTCTGCATCCCAAAACAATAAGGAGTGCAATACCATTCAAAGATGCAAAATGAGAGGAATTTGGCTAGGTGGTGGTCCGCATTCCATTACTAAATCTATGCATTCACTTGCCTTAGCTATTTTTTTAGTCCTTTGCCCAAGATTTATACAAAGTGGATAGTGTGGAGGTAAAACCTCATTTTGATTTAATCCATAGCTCTGCATGCACAAATCTCTATAAATTTCATAAAGAGAATTATGAGACATGTGCTTTGCTAGTTCAATTTCTTCAAGGATCCATTTAGATCACATCTCCCCAAAGGGAGGCTTTTGAGTCCCGCAAAATATTTCACCCTTTTAAACAATATTTTTTCACTTTGAATTATCTCTTCGTGGTTAATTTACACCATACTTCAGTCTTTGAAGAGTAAATGGACTCAATTTATAAAAGGAAATTTTGAACCACTCCCAGTATGTCCAATGGACCTCATGACTCAACAGGTTCTCTACTACATCTATTATCACTCATGTTGGCACAAGGGCAGACCCAGGGTTCAACGCTCAAGAGCGCACCAACAAAGCCTTAACTACCAGCCCTTTTGGCAACACTTGCGAAGTAGATGAAGTCTCACTCGAGGTAGAGGCAGGGGTGGTTGCAGGACTCAGATGTCTGCAACCTTAGCTGGGACACAGATCTGTGATTATCTTGCTTACATCGCACTTAACATCAATTATTCCTTAACATACATTCATTAATACACTTCGCCGAAAGCACAGAGCATCGCAGTGAATACTTATACTAAGGATGATTCAGTACTTAGCTACAAAAATATAGGTTAGATTCAATAGATCAAGCACTAAGCATCTTATATATCATATCTAACGTTCATTCATATATCATCGGCACAGAGCATAACTAGATCTACTTAATCACATCAAGCACTTAGCCAAGAAAGAGATAAACACATTAGAGCGAAGCACAAAGAACTATACGCACAGTTATTGTGGTTCATCCCCACCTTGGGGCTACGTCCACAAAGCCTTCTTTATATTATCTTGGTCAAGCAGTTATAACACGGAGCTTCAATGACCCTTACTTTGCACAGGACAAAAGATCTGCGCAGCTCGCTAGATCCTTCTTCCTTACACTCAGCATAAAGCCTTCTACAGTCTCTCACAGGGACTTCCACTCAGCTCTGCAAGTCTTACACAAAATGCACAGAGCCTTACAATACTTGATCACACAGATCCAACTCTTAGCACTGTAGCCAACTTGCACTAAGCAATCACCAAGTGCACTAAGCAAAAACTTCTACTATTTCTTACATTGCCTGTCTATTTATATATTACAAAATGGGCCTAAACATGGGTAAACCCATGGGCCAACATCCCTTTCTTGTTACATCAACCCAAAACCCTAAAATGGGCCCAAAAATAGGTCTTGCTTCCTTAATTTCCACTTCGCGTTGCGCTCCATCTTTGGCAAGTTGTCGCAGTCCCCCAAAAGTGGTCAAGTATGACCAAGTATTCTTAAACTTGGTCAAGGGCCAACAGGCCCCCAACACTCACCTGTGACTCGTCCTGAGTCACTCAGGTCTGACCAATTCCGCTTCGAACGCCTCGAGCTTGGCTCAAGCGGCTTCGACCTGCTGCAGTGCGATAGCCTCTTGTTCGGTAAATTCCTAGATTACTGTGTCATTGAGTGGTCCTTCCAGGTGTTGTTATGTAGTGATGACACCATGTTCGAGTTCATCTCCTTGGATTTCAAGTTCGGTGAACAGTTGGCATGCCTTTTCTTGGAGTGGTTGCAGTCTTTGAGAGACTTCCATTACTTTACTTTGCAGCGTGTGTACTTGTTGTTGGGCTGTGTGTTGCTCTGCAAACATTTTCATTCCTTCGACTGGGGTCACGGACTTCAGCTGCACTTGTAGCATATCTGCATGCTGCTTTGCTTCATGGAGATGTGCCTCCAATGTCTGCAATTCTGGATTCTCTGCGAGGGTTTCATAGGTTTGGGCACTTCTAGTGCTTAGCTGCCTACATTCCAAAGACAAAGTTTTTAATCGGTCGACTGTGTTTCGAGCAGTGGCTTCTCTTAGATCTTGTATCTCTTGGGGTGTCTCAGGCACCGTGCAGAGCTCCAGATCCGTGATGCACTGTTGAAGTTGTTGGATTACTGCTTCTAGTTGGGTCACCTGTTGTGGAAGACAATCTTCCATCTTCACTTCTATGATTTTCACAGAGCGCAGTGCCTTGTGAACTCTTTCTTGTGTTTCAAGTTGCTCTGCTAGCAACTGGTCCTTGCTCTGTTGTAACTGGGATTTTTCCTCCTCCCATTTCGCTTGTAAGTCAAGCTGCTCTTGTTCTGCCTTTCTCCGTTGCTCTTCATGTGCACCTTGTGCTTGCGCCAAAGCCTGGGTGGCTTTCGCTATGTCTTCTTGAGCTCGTCGAAGGCGAGCTTCGACTTTCTCAGCGATATAGCGTAACTGTGTGGGCTCATTGCATGTTCATGATTTTTCCATTGCTAATGGCGCTGTAGAAGCTGCTTAGCTGGACTGAAGTGCCTATTGCACTTCTTTGAATTCGCCCGTGATCCGGCGGAATAGTTCCTCCTGCTTTGCTTCTTTCTTTTCCGCGAGCTCTAATGAAACATCATTCAACACGACAATTAAGAAGTCAAAATCATCTAGGGTAAGCGTAGTCTTAAGCATGGTCCGAGTGGCCTTAGTTTTCTTTCTAGATGAGGGCCTCGATGGGGTAATCTTCCTTTTCTTAGAGGGATCTGACTCATCCCTAGGTGGGGTAACCTCGCCTTTGCTCTGTTCAACTTCTGTGCCCCCTAGTTCTTCATCATCACCTCCCTTCACAGGTGAGAGCGAAGCAATCTTTGTGGATGTGATGTGGATATCTTGAACTTCCACATCCTTCTTAGTCTTGCGCAGTCCTGGTGTATATGGCATAGCCTCAGGGCTATCTACGTCGGACATCTCTGCGAGGTCTGCTGCAACAAGGAGGTCTGCCAACCATTCCTTGGTAATCTCCTCAAGGTCATCTTCTTTTAGCTTGTAATATGACTAGAGTTGTTGTTTATGCTCGTCTGCGCACGCTGTGATGTAGGTGCAGTGACGATCTGTGTTGAATTTCATCAAAGGTCGAAACCTATGAAGAGTGTTGGGTGTAATGTGTAGTGTAGACTGAATGGAAATCCTCAACTGAATGTAGTATGCATGGAAGACGACATTGGACTACCACTGTTTGTTCATGTCGTTGAGTACTACAGCGTACATAACTTCGCGGCCAAGGGTTCGAAGGGTTCGATCTCTTAAAATGTGGCTCCCTCGGGTAGTTCCCACACGATGAAGGCGATGAGTATGAGAAACCAGCTAAAATGGAACTCATACCCTTGGTCTTGCGCTTGTCTACAGTCAATCTCTAGCTGATTTATAAGGTATTTCGCCCAGTTCATTTGTAGTCCCTCCACGCACTTCCCTGTGAGGTCAACTACAAATCTGGTCACCTGTGTAGGTTTTTTTTCCAGACAAACTTGCCTGCGATCAGCTGGAAACCAAAGCGTATTGTTGCATTCTCAATGGAGGCTACCTTGTAACCTCGCGTGCCTTTCTCCAAATCGCCATATGTGTCTTTTATTCGTTGAGCGAGAACACGATCTGCGGTCTTTCCAAGGTAAAAGTCTTGCGGGTCAGGGCCCTGCATGCTTAGCCCAGTGATCCGATTGATCAGAATAGGATCCACGACGATGCGCCGATCCAACCATAGGTATCCTCCATGGTAGCAAGACAACAACAATCGAACACAACCATTTACTTCCTGATGCCTCTTGAAATGTGGAATCTTCATTACGTTGAGGAGGGTTGACTGCGCAAAGTTATGGGTCCATTGTTGCGGTACAATCTTGGGGTTCTTTCCTTTTGTAATAGTCAAATACTTGTGCGGAGCTATAATAATGTATACCTTACGATCTCCAAGGTTAAAATCATTGAATTTCAGCGAGGTGAGCTTCTCCTAGTCAACATGAACTGCGCGCACCCCTTTCGGGAGGTACGCAGTGACTACAACATAGTCGAAGTCTCTAGGTACAGAGTCTTGATTCACTGGTCCGCTTAGTGGTGGGATATATTTAGGCAATATGCTTGGGATCATCTTCATAGTGGCGAAGTCGTTTCCTTGCTTAGATCGTCTTTCTGAAGGCGGTCGGGATGGTCCTGCTTGAGCAGTGGAGGGGGAAGCTGGCAGTACGCCCGAGGATGATGCCTGTACACCTGTAGACATTATGTGTTCTAACATGACTCTCTCAGCCATTAAATCAATTAGAACTTCTTCAACAATTTTATCAGCAGTGCTGAGCTCGTTCGACATACAAACTTGGGTCAGCTGGCTCGGGTGTAACAGGAATTCAAAGACGACAGCGAATAGTAAGGCAATGATCTCAGGGTAAGTAAATCTTAGGGTTTGCGCTCAGATTCTCAGTTTTCAAAAAGTATTCTCGGTGCGTGGTGCAACAGGTTAAGTGGGCAATCTCAACAACGGTCTGCTTGGAACAGACATGGGGCCTTCATTAACTCTGTTCTATCCGTTCTGTTGTTATCCAACGGTCTAGTGGTAACCCATAACTACTTTTAGATCCGTTCAGAGCGGCAGTCGAACGACTATATCGGTTCCAATGGCTATATTGCTTCATCATGGCGAAGTATTCTATGTTGTTGTTCTGATATCTCGGCAAAGCTCCCATTTTGTAATTCTTCTTGCTGTGAAGTGTCCTCTAGAACCACTTGTAATCTTACAGTATTAGCCATTTTCTTTCTTAACTTCCTAGCCTTCTTCCCAGTGAGTTTCATCTTAGTAATTCTTTTACCATTCTTATGTTTATCTTCCGTGGTCTTAGTTACTTCGCATTGTGGAAACTCTTTCTTAGGGTTCCTTGATAATACTTCTTCTGTATCAAAAATAGGTAACTTGATCTTCTGCAGATCCTCAAGTGTTCTCTTAGCTTCGACATTGGAGGTACTAATATTAAATATCTGTGATCTGCTCTTCTGTTCTTGAATCAAGTTTGCGATCCTTCTGGTCATAAAGTCTTTTAACTCTTGCTTCTTCTGTTCCAAAACTTTATCTTCTTCTCTTCATCTAGCCTGTTCTCTATCAATCCAGGGTTTTCTTATGAGCATGGTAAATGGGGCACTGTCTTCAACAAAGTTAACGATCTCAAATTCTTCCTCTGTCGAAGTTCCATTAATAGTCATAGGTATCCGGGTGAGCCTTCCACATAGGTTTACTAGCTTTCCTCTAAAGAAACTTGTTCCTCCTAGGGAAGAGATCATGGCAGGCTTCCCTATAGCTTCCCAAGTTCTTTCTGGCATAATGTTCACTTGCGCTTCTTCATCAAGAGTACAGTCAATGTCAAAGTCCCCTATTCTTTCTTCGATTTGCTCCTTTTCTTTGAAGATCTCTGATAGCCTAACATGTCGGTGGTCATTCAAGGTATCTCTCATCTATAGCAATATCTTTTCTGATTCCTTCTGGGTTTCTGCTATAATCTTGGTCTCTTGATCTCCCTTAGGGTTTGCTTGTTCCATATTCAGCTGCTCAAGCCTAGCAATCATTCTAGGGAAATCCAATACTTCATGGTCCATAGCCTTACAACAGAGGCAACTAAGTCTTCTCCTAGGGCATTCTTTAGCAAGATGTCTCAGTCATCTGCAACTATAACAGAGGGTTAATATTCTTGTTTGTTTAGATGTTCCCCAACTCCTTCTGTATTGCGCACCAAGATCATGGTGGCTAACCTGCAAATTTTTTTTCTAGGAGCCTGCATCCACTTGTTAGTCCATACATTCTTTCAATGCATAGGTATAACATATATATCACTATACTTATCAGATCTATTCATATCAAGCTTTCTTTCATCTATTAATGACCTAGTTTTGAAGCTAGAACATAATCTATCAAACATACCTAGATGCATGCTTTAGAAACAAAAAATTTCACTTATCTTACTTCTGTAGAGCACAAAGCTTCCAGATCTAAGACTTTTAACTATTCTTACCTTTATCAGAGCACAAAACTTACAAATCTTACCTCTTTTCTGCAGACTTGGCCGTTTTCTTTTAGAAGTTTCCACTTTCATTTTTCTTAGGGTATAGAGCGTTCATATATCACTTCTTTTCTTTGGTATTAACCTCTTTTTCTGCAGATCTGACCTTTTCCCTTCAGATTTGACCTCTTTCTCTCGGCACAAAGCTTTGTAGGTCAAGTAGAATACTACGTATTAGGGCTACAGATCTACGCACAAAGCTTGGTTCACACAAAGCTTTTTCTTCTTCAGTTCCCAACAATCATAGTTCCAGTCTTGACAATGGAACCATTTGTTGGCACAGGGGAAGACCCAGGGTTCAACGCTCAAGAGCGCACCAACAAAGCCCTAACTACTGGCCCTTTGGGCAACATCTGCGAAGCAGATGAAGTCTCACCCGAGGTAGAGGCAGGGGTGGTTGCAGGACTCAGATGTCTACAACCTTAGATGGGACACAGATCTGTGATTATCTTGCTTACAATGCACTTAGCATCAGTTATTCCTTAACATACATTCATTAATACACTTCGTCGAAAGCACAGAGCATCGTAGTGAATAATTATACTAAGGATGATTCAGTACTTAGCCACAAAAATATAGGTTAGATTCAACAGATCAAGCACTAAGCATCTTATATATCAGATCTAACATTCATTCATATATCATCAACACAGAGCATAACTAGATCTACTTAATCACATCAAGCACTTAGCCAAGAAAGAGATAAACACATTAGAGCGAAGCACAAAGCACAAATCACTATACACACAGTTACCGTGGTTCACCCCCACCCTGGGGCTACGTCCACAAAGCCTTCTTTATATTATCTTGGTCAAGCAGTTACAACACGGAGCTTCAATGACCCTTACTTCGCACAGGACAGAAGATTTGCGCAGCTCGCTAGATCCTTCTTCCTTGCACTCAACACAAAGCCTTCTATAGTCTCTCACAGGGACTTGCACTCAGCTCTGCAAGTCTTACACAAAATGCACAGAGCCTTACAATACTTGATCACACAGATCCAACTCTTAGCACTATAGCCAACTTGCACTAAGCAATCACCAAGTGCTCTAAGCAAAAACTTCTACTATTTCTTAGATTGCCTATCTATTTATAGATTACAAAATGGGCCTAAATGTGGGTAAACCCACAGGCCGACATCCCTTTCCCGTTACATCAACCCAAAACCCTAAAATGGGCCCAAAAATAGGTCTTGCTTCTTTAATTTCCACTTCGTGTTGCGCTCCATCTTTGGCAAGCTGTCGCAGTCCCCCAAAAGTGGTCAAGTATGACCAAGTATTCTTAAACTTGGTCAAGGGCCAACAACTCATCAAGCTCCAATCAATAGGGTTTTCCTCTTTCATAAACTGATGTATTTTCTCAGGTGCAACTTTTCTAAAAATCCCACACAAATTATCATGTTGAAACAAAAGACTTGAACAATAGTCATATCTTACATATACAGATTTAACTCTCAGGTATTGTATCCAATCAATTGAACAAAATATAACTTTTCTTCATTTTTGAACTCTATCATATTGCACATCTTAGTAAAAGTACCATTTGATGTCTACCTTCATTTCTCATTAAGCATTAAGAAAAATACAATATTTTTTTTGGATATCTTTGTATCTTCTTTCTATGGATGTGCTTGTGGAGCTAAAGAAGATTTGATAGATCATCCTACCATCATGGTAGGAGCACATGGGATTAATTACTAACACGATCCCTTCTTCCTAAGCTTACCTCATTTGATTGTTGAAACTTTAACATTCAAACTTAACATTATTTTCTACCCTGGCTTCCAAATATTGAGAAACAATGGTGCATATAAAACTATTCATATCTAATCAAAATTTGCAAATGCTAAAGACGACATAGCATCAAATAAAATATAATTCAACTTCGCTAGTTCCCTTTCCCAATGTGCTCATAGTTTATTGCTTTGAAGATGTCGAGTCTTAAAAGACCCATTCAATTTGTCTCTCTTCACCATACTACAAGACATTTCTATGGATAAATTATTTGCATCTTAAAGGCTATAAACCTTAAGAGGCTTCCCTTAATGATGACACTTCTCTACTAACCTAGTAACATTTTATTAGATGTGATTGTCATCTTTGGCTACTACTATTTTTTGAGAAGAAGATGTCAACATGCCTTATTCTCCCTTGAACTTTGTTATCCACGTTCTTTTTGGTTCTTTTTTTCTAGTTCTTAGGATGAATCTTGAGATTTAATTAACCTACAACATTGGAATTTTAAGGTCCAGTCAAATTGTAGTAGTTTCAATAGTTCTTGCTATCGTTCTAGCTACTAGGTAGTCTCTTCTTGTGCATGCTCTTATGGTGACATGGAATCCTCCTTATTTTTAAAAAATCTGACCTTTGGAAGAAGGCTTGTGTCTTTCCGCATGAAGCCACACGATGGCCTTTCAATACACAAAAAAATATATGTCATAATACCAACAATACTTAGCCTTGTGGCCTTTCTTCTTGCAACAAAAACAAACAAGAGGTGAATTTCCTTATGCAAACTGATTTGGTTTTCTCTTATGCTTACATTCTTGGCCTACAAAGTGTTGGTGTAGTCTTAGACTCTAGGGTCATATTCTTGCTATCCTTCTTCACACTTGCACAAAAACTGTTGGAGTAATGGATTGTTTTCTACTCTCTTTACTATTGTCTTTTCTTCACTTGAAGTGGTCATTTCTTTAGTCTCCTTTTACTTGAAAAATGCGATCTTGGTGGTCTCAACTTCTCTTAAACCCAAACTTTTTAGAGATGGGTTTTTGCCTCAACATGCTCACAATAGTCCATAGTTTGGTGAATTAGCTCGTTTCCTCTTTATCACCAAACACTAATCCTTCATGACATGGACTAGGTTCCACCACAATGGGGTGTTTAATTCCTTGGCCTTTCTTTCCAAGCCATTGGTCATTATAGCCCATTTGTTTCATGATCAACTTAAAGCCTATTACCTTGGTATGCATTTCAAAACTACCAAAATACTCTTTTTCTCAATCATAATGAGAAATATCATTTGAGGACATGCTTACCACATTTTCCTTAGTCATGTTGCAAACATTTGTTGTAGAAGTGGAAGATTTGGTCTCTTCCTTCATCATTTGGACTTATACTTGGAGTTTTGACAAATTCTCCTTCTTGGATACCAATTCTTGTTGTAGTTGTGCAATCATTTGATACACCTCTCCTCTTGATAATCATCCAACCAATTCACCATCTCTCCCAACCGCATGAAACTCTACACAATTTCCATCTTGCCATGACATTGGCAATAGAGTTTTAGTGTCTCACCAACTATTTCCTCACAAAACTAATTAAATCTTCTAAGGTAGAGACATCACACTACAAGTCTTGAATTGTCTTCTCCGATTGTTGAATCTTCTCCCTTAGTTGCATATTCTCTTCCTGAATATGCTCATTAATGGATTTAAATTTGTCTAGCCTTTCTCTTAAAAACTCCTTACACATGGATGAATTACTTCAACTTATACCAAACAAGGGTACACCATTTTGATAAGAATAGGATATGAAATAGCTCAACCTATGGCTAATGTGCTTCATCAACATAGATGCCTTCAAATTTTCAAATGTACAAAATTCATGGTTCTTTCATGTGATGGTTCATTTAACCTTAATGTATACTAGTTCTAGTAAATATACAAATGTGCAATATTAACTAGTCTTGTTGTTTAATTGTCTTATGATTGTACTACTTCTAACTTTAGATTTTATTATATATTAAAAAAATACAACAAAACAAGCTTATGCAATCACACACCATAAAACATAGATATTTACCCTAGAAACCTAAATGGGAAAACCAACATTGAAGAGGAGGCTTTTAACACCTTTCAAAGGCTAAATAACCAACCAAGGCCTAATGGCCAAATCTAACCCAAGAATTAACAACAATTATTTTATTTTATTTTTTAAATACATCCATAAATATGATAATCATCATGGTTGGAGATTTTTTTAAAACAATTATTCATGCACAAGCAACCCATATTAAGTTCAAGGACTAGCTAACTTATCAATGAATAATCATTTCAACAATATTTAGTTATATGGCTCCTACCAACCCATAAATTGTATGCACCATATAAGAAATTAACAATAACGAGCAATAATAACACTTCGATTAACCCAACCCACTAGACTTGTTTCATTGTTGTTATATATTAGAGCTTGCATTCACTATGAGGAATTCATTATTCAACTTTATTTACCTTACCATATGTACAACTACTTATGCATATGTGCCTTGCCTTTGAACCACATAAGAATGATTTATTTGTATTTGATTCCTAAATAATGCATCATATATAAAATCTTGTGCAACTATTTTCCAATTTATTTTGACTACCCAATTAACATAAATTTGATAAACCCATATGTTGACGGGCCAGAATGGCATGTTCAATCGGATGAGGGAAAACGACCAATGGCAGGTCCCAATCAGACCCACTCTAGTTTGGGGTAGTGTTTCCACAAGTTTATGGGCCTCGATGCCTCTCAGAATTAAAATAATAAAAAAGGGAAAGACAACAGACTGACCCCCAAAGAGTTCTAACTAATTCTAAGGCTAATCTAACTAAAATCTAACTAATCTAATCTAACTAATTCTAACCTATCCTGGGAGCAAAGCTAATAGATGAGTACAGTGAAAGGTAATATCTAGACAACATAAATAGTTCATGAAAACCTAGGCGTGTTAGCACAATAATATTGCAAAAATCATATCAAATAGTTGAAAATTAAATCTTTAACATCATTCCTGCACCCATAAGAAATCACAACAGTAAAGGATTATAGATACTAAGCACATAAAGAGTTCATATTATCAATGCCTAGAAAACCTAAAACACAAATACAAGTGTAGAATAGTCCCACAAGCACATGCATATAATTATGACTTCAAAATGCCTCCTTCTCTTTATTACTTAGAAGTAAAAGTACCATCTTTTGTTACAAAGGGAAAAAGTCCTTTCTCTATGCCATGAGTTCTCTTTTATAAGACAAGAGAGAGACTATTCAGTTTTCATCACTGTTCATTTCATTTTCCTTCCGTTTATTTTCTCTCATTTTGAAAATGGACACATGCAATCATTACACAGAGAAACTGAATGGACTCATGAGTCATTATTTTCATCCTCAGATAGTTTATAAATAATATTTGTTTAAAAATACTCATTGCATCTGTCCATTTATGTTATCTTTTGTTTTTCATAATTTTCTGGGTGTTTCTGGCTTCGACCTACATAATGTGATCATTGTGTCTTATTCTCCTCCATCTTAGCTTTCCGTTGAGATATTTGGCTCGATTGTGTTGCTTGTAGCTCAAGATATGATGATTTGAAGACAACATACCTGGTTTTTCATCTCAATTCGGGTTCCGGTTGTGTTTTGCATTTTTTGAGCCATTTGTTCTTTCAAGTTGCTAGCAATTCCTATCCCATCCTATTTTTCACTCTTTCATATTTCCATCGAGCTTTCATGTTCTCTATTCCATTGCTCATAGCTCCAGATATGGCTTCCTAAAGTTGGTATGGCCAATTTCCCCCCCAAATCCATGGGTGTCTATTTTCTGCATTTTTTGTCAACCTTATGGCATGGATACCTACATCAATGTGTTCCTCTTTCTGATACCTTTCCAACGAGGTATCACGAGCCTTATTTCGACACATGTAGAAAAGTATATGGTTGTTTAAAATTTCTCACTCAACAACCATTGACCAAGCCCGTGGGTTAATCTAGACCATTAATTCTCGAACCTGCAAAAGAGAAAACCCACCAGATCAACGGTTCTGGTCAGTTTTCCATCATACCTCGAAAAGAGCAGAGTGCGTGTGTTCATAACTTCACATCGAAGTCTTTCTAACACCTATCTCATTCCCATCTCGATTCATCAACTCTGAGAGTGAGATCTAATCATTTAACAGATCTAGAACCAATCCCCACAGTCCATTGGAAGAGCCATTTCACGGCCCGTTCCAACGCACCAGTGCAAAGGCATTGAAGAAAATAATCAAATAATATCCCTTCTTCGATTCGCATGTTGAAGGTTTAAAGCCCAAAAAAAGTGATGACGTGTATTCGAAGATGATTATTCGATGTCCAAAATTTTTGTGAAGTTTCATGGTATCGATAAGGGGTATTAGAGAATATTCACAACTTGTTCCAATGCCCCAGTGCAAAGGTATCAAAGAAAATAATCGAAGAATATTTCTTCTTTGATTTTCGTGTTGAAGGTTAAAGCCCGAAAAAAGTGATGACGTGTAGTCAGAGCTAATTTCGGCATCCAAAAAATTTGTGAAGTTTCAAGGTATCGACAAGAGGTATAGAGGAATATTCCCTCATGGATCTGTTTTCTATGTGAAAGATCTGGATCGTCCTTTCAGTGACAATCAATGGTAATGATTAAAAGTCATTCAGAGTCTGAAGTAGACCGTTTAGAGTGTTAACTCCGACCATCCAAAGTTATAACCTGAATACGGTTGCATGAAAAAGATTCGACCGTTGACTTAGGGAAAATATCGATGACTTGGGAGAGTTTTGCTTTGGCAATATGCTCGAGGTTTAAGCTTATGAAAATTTTGAAAAGTAATAAGCCCGTGGTTTCGATGTTGATTGCTTGGAAGGAAAAGGGGCTTAGCTTCAAAAGAGCCTGCGTAATTCACCAAAGAATTCAGTTGCGAACAACATTGTTATGTGAAAGAAGAAGACAAGGATTCAATTTGAGGCAACGAAGGAACATTCACTAACTTAGAAACATAGATAAATATATGTATTGTGGTTATTGTAGCCATAAGGTCACCAACTTCGAGAACGAATGAAGGTCATCAATCAAGTAGTGAGTGAAATGCAATCCCAACCATTCATCATGGGAGGGTCGTTAGAGTGAGTTGTGATATTAGGAGTAGATGTACTCTGATGGAGAAGGACTTCAAAAATGAAGATTGTGAATGTCAGGGACGATGAAGCTCCAACATCGTTGTCAGAGTATGTGATCAGAAGGTTGGGAGGATAGGTAATGGGTGCCACATCAACACCATGTCGATACTACGTGTGATGGCACAAATGAGAGGGAACCACGTGGCAGTGAGGGTGGAAAAGGTGAGTGAAGACTTAGGAAACTTTGAGATGCCATAAATTTCAATCCAGAACTCGGATTTAAGTATGATTTTAGTCGTTGAACAACTCTTGATGGGAAGAATCCAACTATGATATTTGGTTAGAGGAAATAATAGAGTAAAAGAAGGAGAAAACCCAATAGTCCTTGGGCCTGGGTTTCGGGTGAGAGGGAAATCCAAAAGAAGAATCTGGTAAAGATCAATCCAAAGAGGCTTCAGGATGGGTCTATAGGAAAGGTGGATCCTATGGCCTTGGAAGCTCAGGACCTCATGGAAATATAAAAAGAGGAGGTACCGTAAGGATCAAAGTCAAGGTTCTAGAAAAGGATCAACATATTCCCCCATAGGCCTCTCAAGGTGGGAGTGGTCATGTGATCAAAGTGGCTCTGCAAACCTGCTCCTGCAAAACAAAAAAATGAGATCATCCATGCAATCAAAATAATACTAGCCAATACAATAAACAATATATTCCCTGCCTTTAAACCAACTTATGAGAGAGCGTTAGGTTTGTTGAAAAATAACGTGATGACTATAGGTGAGTGTCTTAAGACTACATATGTTAATTTGAAATAGAAGAGTAGGATCCGCATGGGAGAGCATAAATAAGAAGTCATACAACATAACATGTTAGCAAGAGGATGTAGAATTTGAATTAGTTAATCAACAAATAATTAGCCACAACCTCATCCATGACATGCAATAGAACATCAGACCTTGCAGCTGTCAGACAACTGGCTTAGGTTGATGGATAGTTGGTATGGATTGTTAGTTGTCATTGATGTCAACCATTGCAGAGTGATATTGTAGATTGATGTCAACCCTTAGTGATTGATGTCAAACCTTGGAGAAAGTTCGATAGCGAATTTCGGTAGTGCAAAGGTGTGGGGGGGTGACCCAAGTTTGTTTGATGGATAATGGTATGAGTTTTGATATATTTGAAGGAAAGAATATTGTATATGGATAGTACATGTCATGCCATTTCTGGTGGTATGTGGAACGTCACATAACTCCTCAAGGTTAAAGAGTTACGGCCATGTGAAGTTGGAGAACCCTCATGAGTCATCTAGAAGCCCCAAAAGGTCAAAGTAGTCAAAGTGGTTTAAGAGATTTTTAGAAGGTGAATAATAAAGTGAAGTGATGAGTGTACTATAATTCAAAGTGAATACAAAATAAATTACTAAGTTGACAAGTGGTTAGAAGTGGGTTAAACCTAAAATAAGGAAAGTGGTTTAAGATGGTTAGAAGGTAAACCCTTGAGGTAAAGTGAAGTGATGAGTGTACTATAAGTCAAAGTGGATACAAAATAAATTATTTAAGTAATAAAATTAATGGATAAATTACTAATTGGACAAGTGGTTAGAAGTTGGTTAACCCTAAAATAAGGAAAGTGGGTTAAGATGGTTAAAAGGTAACCCCTTGAGGAAGCTACATGAAAGTATAAATAAGAGGCCGGACTTTCTCATTTTAATCGCACTTGAGCATATTGAATATCTACAGGTGACTGAGGTAATCAAAGGATATCTAAGCCAGATTTCAGAGAGAAGGTGAAGTAAAGAAGACCGAAATTCAAGGGAGGATAAATTCTTTTGATGACGCTTTCTAAGGTTGTTTGGACAGGTTGTTGTGATAGGTTATTTGTACAGGTTTGGTGCATGGTTGATGCAATTGTTCATGGTACAGGTTGAGGTATAGGTCGGTGCATGGTTGATGCACTTGTTTATGGTATAGGTTGGTGCATGGTTGATGAACTTGTTTATGGTACAGGTTGAGGTATAGGTTGATGCATGGTTTAGGTTATTGGTATAGGTTGGTGCATGGTTGATGCACTTGTTTATGGTATAGGTTGATTACAGGTTGATTGGTATAGGTTTAAAAAAGTATATCTCATAGTGATAGTGTGATAGTGGTTCCATAATTCTACTTCTACTTTAGGGCGGTTGGACGGGGCAAGGACATGTGGTTGTAGTCGGAGAAAATAGGGGGTTGTAGCCTCCTTCTGGTTGTGGCTAGAGAATTGGGGAGTTGGAGCTTCCCTTAGATTGTAGCCTAAGAAACTAGGGGTTGGAGCCTCCTTCTAGTTGCAGTTGGAAAACAAAGGAAGTTGGTGCTTCCAATGAATGCAATTCTTCAATACATATAAGAAAAAACATTTTGTGGTTTTCTCCCGCTTTGGGTTTCCACGTAAAAACACTGATGTACTGTGTATGTGTATGATTGTTCATTTGTTCATTGTTTCTTTACTCTTCAAATATTGGATGATAATGCCACATTGATATAACACTTGAATTATATGGTTAAAAAGGATTAGATTGCTCTATTATTGATTCACCCCCCCTCTGAGTAATCCAACAACAACCACATAGTATCATCAAACACTTCAGAATCAACGAATAGTTGAAACAAATGTCAACAAAACATCATAAGTCAATAAGAATCATTTGAAATCATTAGATCAAAAGGAATAATGATCAACACCCATAAAAAACAATCATCCAACATGATAAAACCTCCAACTCCCTCAAAGTAGGTAAATACATAACATTAGTCTCATGAAGTGGTAGAGGATTAGGAAATATGATTGAAATTTTAGTAGGGGACCCCTTTCCTTTCGCTTGTAAAAGCAAAAATAAAAAAGGGGGGTTGTTTTGGCCACAACAAATGGCGACACACTGGAAGAACCAATTATCTTTGTCAATAGAAGCCTAGGGCCTATACTTCAGATCTACGTTTTAAAGATCAGTTCAACACACTGTAGAAAATTTTCCAATAATCATGGGTACCACAATGACACTAAATTTCTAAAAGATATGACCCAATATTTCTAGTACTTGTAATCTAACACACCCTTTTCAAAGAGCCAAATAATGAGTTAAAATTATTTTATTGGTTGCACACTTCAGATTAGCTTTGGTTCAACCATGGGTTTCCACTTTTAAAACAAGAAAACATCTACCCAAGTGTGCCCTTAATCCTTCTTTTCCCGTCATTGCTTCGCTGCCAGCAAGCATCCATATCCCCGATGAAGTTGCCTCAGTACCATACAAGCATAGCCCCGCTGCTAGGAGATGTCCATAGCCCCTATGAGTTTACTTGATCTAGATTATTTTCGACATGAAATGAGAGTGGAGATATAATAAAGAAATGCAAAGTGATATCACAAACATTCAATAATATAACATAAATGTATAAGAGATGCAACCATAAACACAGGTATACAGTAATACACGATTTCTATTAATGAAAGAAATGTACTGAGACTATAAAAATACAGAGTGAAAGACTCACTAGAATGGTGGCAGCTTATCTCTGAGACGAGATGTGACGGCTACTCGCATTCGCAAGAAGATAATTACAATGAGGCTCTGAAGGCCTTTTTACAATAAACATGAATGCCAAAAAACCCTAGACATCCAAAAACATAACCCTAGGAGATGAAGCGCCAAAAGTCATGTGGGCACCGTTTGGGTAAGTTAGTACATCAACTTCCCAGGGTCGTAACTTTTGCATACGATCTCCGTTTTAGGCGTATGATATCCCGTTGGAAAGGTATCGTCGAGGAGATTCAGTTTGGGGGCTCAACAATGTCTCTACCTATCATTGAGAAGCTTGATCCCGAAAAACCTTCATTTAGGCCCTCAAAATGGCCCCAGAAGTTAAAAATTGCTAAAAATAGTAAATTGCCAAAATTGCTAGAAAACTATTTTGAGCCAGTCGAAAAATGTGGGTGGCCACCGATATCCACCTAGATCATTACTTGTACTTCCCACACTATTTCTAGTGCTTTAAACTTTATTTTATTTTATTTATTTTTTCAGGAAATGCTCACCCTTTTAGATATAGATATATATATGCATATGCACATAGGGTGAATGAAGCATTCTGATACAATAGTTTCTTTTATTTGCTGAGTAGATGTCATGCATTTAGTTTAACCCACAGGTCTCCCTAAAAACCATCATAGTATTAGCCATTTTATTAATGTGAAGTGAGTGAAGCTCAAAGAAGAGAGTGGATATACACTTTCCTATACTTGTGGATTATCATGATACACACAACATGCACATATGTTCCACCATAATTATCAGTCCATACCTACAACTGATAACTTCATGAATGTTCACTTAGATAGAGCAACCCATGCATCTTATGACTTGTAATAAAAATCTTCAGTATGTGGCCAGAATAGACCAACCCCTCACCAAAATTCAAAGAACAATCCTCAAGGAAGGATAAGAGCCTATTCAACTTAGGGGAAATACCAGTTGTCAAATCAAAAGATGGTATTAAGATGTACAAGCAAAAAGTAGGATTGAAATCAGAAATCAAATTCATGAAAAAATAAATTAAATTAAGGGATCTAAAAATAAATTGTCAGTCGTCAAAAAAAGAAAGAAAATTGGTTGAAAAATAAGAAGAAAACGCAACAACAAGCAATGAATATGTTGTAGCAACAAAGAGAGTGTTTTCAGTGAAAACTCACAAAATAAGCTAAGGGAAATATCCAATCAAGAAATGGTAACCAATAGATATAAATCCCAACAGAAAAAACTACCAAAGTTTCTGATTTGAAATTAAAAACAAACCAGATTACAAGAATTGATGATCTTGTGTAAAATATTTTCCACAATTCTCCAATCCAATTGTCATGTGCAATTTATTTCATTAGGGCAACAAAACAATATTCCAGGAATCTAGTAGAATGGTTAGTGTAGATGCTCAGTCAAGACAAATTTTAAAAACAAATTACATGAAACATCCACAATCCTATAAGCTCTCAAGATTACATGGCATGAACAATTCCTTTGAAATTTGAAAATAATTATCTCTAGCAGAAAATACATTTCAGATTTCTCACCAAAGCATCATTTCCTCTTTGCTACAAAAGATAATCATTACTCACATAGATCCCAGTAATTCAATTTGGACAGGGCAAAGAGGAAAAATTGACAGTTATTGATGTTATCAAAAGAATCATTAAAATGACTCTAAACCTCTACTAGATTAGAAATCAAAAAAAGACATTTCTGATCAGCTTTTAAGTTGGTGGTAATCTTGATTTATTAATCCAAAAATGTCATAAAGGAATCTGAGCATCCAAGTTTAGATTAACACTTTCCTATGTTGCTTTCATTTCAAAAGAAAATGTTTTGAGATGTTGGTCGTGCAAACCATTTCCCAAGTTGCATTACACAAGCGAATGGTGTGATCAACACTTAGACCATTAGGGAAGAGATCCTCTTCTTGAATGACTAAATTATTAAAACAAAATTTAAAACTAAAAAGAAAAGTAAAGACTGAAAATTAAAACTAATTCTAAGCAAAGCATGTTAAGCTAATGTAAAATTAAACTAAATGAGTTGTCATAAGACTTTGTGTAAAGGCTCGTGCACTCATCAAGTATTCATCTTTTGTTCATATAGTTAATTTTCACAACCTTCTTCATGAGAGATAAGTAGTAGGTGCTTTCCCACATTATTCCCTTCAACAAGAGACTAAGTTCCATTGATCGGTGTGAGATGTGAATCCCTAGATATAATGTCATGTTCCCAAAATCAAAATTAATCAAATTAAGAAAAAAAGACCATAAGACTTCAATCCCATCTATCTTTTGAAGGTACTAATCTACCAACAAACATTAGTTATAAAAATATGGTTGAAAACTTATTACCATGGCTAAAATGAAAACAAATGTTAAAAACTTGAAATTAGAATCTTAGAAGTTTCCTTGACATATTCCATTAAAATACTCACAACTCCCAAGCATTTGAATGATTTCAACATTGAGATAAGAAGACAATAATCAACCATGGAAAAAATTCGGATTACCCGAGAATGTAACCAGAATGAGTGGCTTGAAAGTAGATACCCAAAGGATAAAAAGATATTGTTGAAGAACACATTAGGTATGAAATTCCATTGAATTGGTAGTGTTAAGATCGAGTCTTTGGTCAGTCATTAGATTGGGGAATAAAAAGATGGGTTCCCAAGTAATTTTTTGAAAAAGACATCAACAAAAGATTTAAACTACCATGCTGTCCAAAATGTCAAAAAACGTGTTTTCAGGAAGCCTGAAAGAATATCTCTTGCTACCACATAAGAGAGGAAGCTCGGGTGACGAAAGGTACAACGTAAAAGGAAGACTCGTACTTAAAAATATCTATTGAACAGAGCATAGGACAATGGCAACCAATGCCTAAAAATTAAAACTGCAAGTGTTGACATAAAATATCTAAAATGAAATAAAAAAATCAGTTAATCTTATTATACAAAAAGCCTATGCAGAAAATTCATGTTGGCTGAAAGTGATCAAAGAAAAGAGTGGATGAGAAAGAAAAGATTTGGATAACTCCAAAACCGAGAAAAAATAGTCATCTAAGGAAACAACACAGATTTGGAGTGGCTTTACTTTTAGATGGGAAGAGTTTTAATACTTAGAATTTAGATTCAATGTGTATGAGATATAAAAAATCAAAACTTAAAAAGTATATCAGCCAAACAAACTTTTCCCATTAGAATCATGTAGATGTGAATATAGGACAAATATGAGTGTTCATTTTCATTACAAGAGGGAATGAATAGTGTCTTAATTTAAAATACCCCACTTGCAAGATGCCACAATGCATTGGAAATGATTTGACATGGTGATCATGCATAAAAATCAGTGATCTTGCAATTTTCCAACACATAGAAAAGTTCAAGAATGAAATGAAGTAAATTTTCCCCACATCAAAATTAAATTCAAAATCCATCCAAGGAAAAATTTATTGGGAAAACCTACTATTTCTTTCCATCTTTGCTGAGAATTCATTTATTTATCAACCAATAGTAAATAAAATAAAATGAAAAAATAGAACTAACTAAAAAAACTAGGAAGCAAAGCTAAACTATGCAAATGAAAGACACTAAATTATTCCATTCTACTCCTATCCTATGCTACTAATGGTTGAAAAATGAGCTATGTAAAGTCATAATGCTAATGTATTCATCCAAGTAATCCCAAGCCTGTAGACATATGTTCAAGACATGGGATTAGTGATAGAGCTTGGAATAAGAATCGACTAAGAGTAGGAGAAATTAAAGCATGATAAAATCTATTCACCATATTGAATATGTGACAATGATACTTCATGGGAAATCGTTCCAAGTAATATCTCTCCAACCGTGTTTCAATTCTATCGTAAAATCTTGCACTTTTGTCATAGAATTGATGGAAGGAGTTCGATGGAAAGTAGTATACCAAATGAGAATCGTGCATAGAGTTTATATAAAGTGTGATTGGTGAAAAAAACTTTGTGCTAACAAAGTTATTTATCCCTAAAGACAAAGCAAAAGAATAAGGGCCTAACATAATGATGTAGGAGCATCACCATTAACATTCAATGAGGTTGAGTGGAAGACAACTCAATATCCAATGTGCACATTCATACTGATTTGAATTCTAAGGAGAGCACGTCACCTTAATATTTTGAATGTAACTGTAATTAAAGGCCCCGCAAAGTTTGTTGGCCCTTGAGCAAGTTTTGAGGATCCTTGGTCATGTTTGACCTACTTTTGAGACTTCGACAGGGTGTCGAAGGCGGAGTGCAAGTCGAAGCGGAGATCGTGGGATCTCGGCCCCTTTTTAAGGATTTTTGGGTTTTGGGTTTATGTAACGGGTATGGGATGTCGGCCCATGGGTTTTACACATGGTTAGGCCCTATTTGTAATATATAAATAGAAGTCTAGGTGATGTAAGAAGAGGGGGGAAGTGAAGAGGTTTTTGGTGCTATGCTAAGTGCAAGTGATTGTAAGAGGCTTTGTGCGTATTGTATGTTGAAACTTGCAGAGCTAAGTGCAAGTCATGTGTAGTGCTTTGTGCGCAAATTGTGTAAGGCTTTGTGCTTGGATCTAACTTAGGGAAGGAGGATCTGGCGAGGTGCGCAGATCCCCTATGCTATGCAGAGTTGGTTTTGAGGCTCTGTGCATGTAAGAAGATTGAAAGAAGCTAATAAAGAAGACGAAGAATTGGTGGACGTAGCCCCAGGGTGGGGGTGAACCATGTATATCTTGCGTTGTGTTTGCTATGTGATTTATGGTTGTTCTCTTATCTATATGATTGAATGCTTAGTGCACTAATTTATGCTTAGAAGGATCTAATATGGTAGCTTAGTGCTGAATAATGTGAATGAATGCTAGATCTGATCTATGTTGGTATGCTTAGTTCTTGAATCTATTTGATATGTATGAATACTGCGTTGATCTATTATTAGGGTTTAGTTGCATTGTAAACTAAGACTGGATATTAATGAATTATAACTGCTAAGTGCTCTGTTAAGGTGTTACAATCATAGATCTGTGTCCCATCTAAGGTTGCAGACATCTGAGTCTTGCAACTGCCCATGCCTATACCTCCGGTGAGACTTCATCTGCTTCATAGGTGTTGCCGAAAGGGTTGGTATTTAGGGTTTTGTTGGTGCGTTGTTCAAGCATTGAACCCTGGGTCTGCCCCTGTGCCAACAAATGATTCCGTTGTCGGGACCTGAAACTGTGATTGTTGGGAACTGAAAAAGATAAAGCTCTGTGCATAGATCTGTTTCCCTAGTGCATAGTATTCTACTTGACCTGTGAAGCTCTGTGCCAAGAAGAAAAGTCAGATCTGAGGAAAAGAGGTAAGACCTGAAAGCTTTGTGCTCTGATAAAAATAAAGTAAGAATTTTTGGTTAAAGAGGTAAGATCTTAAAGATTTGTGCTTTGTTAAAGGTAAGATAAGTGGAAATTTTTGTTTCAAAAGTATGGATCTAGGTATGTTTGATAAATTTTACCCTAGCTCTAAAAGTAGGGCACAACTAGAAGAAAGAAGATTTGATATAAGTAGATCTGATAAGAATAGTGAAAGATATGTTATTCCTATGCATAGAAATAATGTTTGGACTAACAAATGGATGCAGGATCCTAGAAAGAATTTTTTGCAGGTTGGCTACTATGATCCTAGTGTGCAATACATAAAAGTTTGGGGATCGTTTAAAAGAAAATGAGGATTAACCCTTTGTTACAGTTGCAGAAGACCGGGACATCTGGCTAAGGAATGCCCTGGTAGAAGACCTAGTTGTCTTTGTTGCAAAGCTATGGATCATGAAGTTTTAGATTTCCCTAGAATGATTGCTAAGATTTACAAAATGAATATGAGACAAGAAAACCCTGAGAAAGGTCAAGACATTGAAACCATGGCAGAACCCCATAAAAAATTAGAGGATGTATTAATACAAATGAAAGAAACCCTAAATGATCACTGAAATATCAACTTATCAGAGATCTTCAAAGAAAAAGAATGCATAGAAACAATAATAGGAGACTTCGACATTGACTGTGTTCTGGATGAGGAAACACAGGTGAATATCATGACAGAAAGAACTTGGGAAGCTTTAGGAAAGCCTTTTATGATTCCTTCATTGGGAGGAATAAGATTATTTAGAGAAATGTTGATAACCCTATGTGCTAGACTCACCCAGATGTTTACGAGTGCTCATGGAATGTCGACAGAGGAAGATTTTGAGATTGTTAAATTTATTGAGAACATCGCCCCATTTGCTATATTACTAGGAAAACTTTGGATTGAAAAGGATCAGGCCAGAAGAAAAGAAGAGGAAATCTTAGAGCAGAAGAAGAAAGAATTAAAAGATTTCATGACTAGGAGGATAACACACTTGATTGAAGAACAGGAGAATAGATCGAAGCTATTTAGAACCAGAAACCTGGATGTCGAAGTTGAAAGAACACATGAAGACTCACAAAAGATTGAAGCACCTACCCCAGATAGAGAATCAGTATTACTCTCTAATGCTATGGAAGAATCTCAACAACGCGAAGTTACTATGCCAAAAGAAGACAAGAATCAGAATGGAAAGAGGAATACTGAGACAAAGATCACAGGGAAGAAGGTTAGGAAGCTCAGTAAGAAGAGAACAAAGATAGAAAAGTTGTAGAAGATTCCAAAGGGAACTTCACAGAAGGAAGGTTTGAAAAACTAGAACTTCACCGGGATATCAAAACAACGCAACATGGCACTTTGCCATGGCGAATTGATATAGTCATTGAAAGCATTATAACCGTTAGCCTGACGACTCGAACGGTTAGAACAATAGTAATGGCCCAAAGACTCTCCATCAGATAGTTGGGACCGCATCACAACAGACATAACTGCATTGACAAAGGCCTTTCGTCCGTTGGAAATATTCGTTACACCGATGTCTACTTATTGCATCAACTGTTGCATCGAAAACACTTTTGAAAATTGTATCCTAGCCAACTCATTGATACCGTGTTGTGTTTAGTAAGATCGACACTGATCCTATTGCTTTGAGCACTCATCCATCCACTCGAGTTACCTGATCTGAGTGTGCATGTCGGACGAGCTCAGCATCGCAGAGAAATCCGTCGAAGAAGTTCTCATCGATCTCATGGCCGAGAAAGTAATGTCTGTAGGTATTCAAGCATCATCAACGAGAGGAGTGCAAGCCTCTCTGTCGAATTCTCGTGGATCCGGACCATCCCGAATGACAACAGATAAGAGAACCAAGCACAAAGATGGCCTAGCGAACACGAAGTTAATCCTGACCATCCTACCCGACTACATCCCGCCTCTGACCGACACGGTGAGTCGTGATAGTGTCCTGAGATATTTTGATTACACCATGGTTATCGCGTACCTCCGGAAGGGGATACGTGTAGTTAAAATGCAACAAGATAATATCGCAACGTTGAAGTTCAGTGAATTCAACCTAGGAGACCGCAAGAACCATAGTATGCTGCTCCTTATAAATACTTGACCAAGACGAAGGGGAAGAACTCGAAAATAATTCCCCAGCCATGGACTATGAACCTCATGTAGTGCACTCTCTTGAATGTGATGAAGATTCCACACTTTGGAAGGAACTAAGTGGTTAACGCATGTGTTAAGATCCTACTCTCATGTTACCATGGCGGCTACCTATGGCTAGACTGACGCATCACAGTCAATTCGACACTGATCCATAGGATCACAGGATTGAGCATGCAGGGACCCGACCTGCATGACTTCTATCCAGAAAAGGCTACAAATCGTGCATTAGCACAGAAGATCAAAGAGACATATGGCAATGTAGAAAAGGGAACGCGAGGCTACAAGGTAGCTTCCATCCAGAATGGCATAGTGTGCTTGGCCTGCCAACTGATTGTAGGAAATATAGTGAGGAAGAACCGACCTACACAGGTCACATGATTTGTTTTTGACCTTGCTGGGAAATGTGTAGAAGGACTCTAGATGAATTGGGAGAAGTACTTGGTCAACCAACTGAAATTATACTATCACGAAGCTCAAGATCATGGCTATGAGTTCCACTTTAGTTGGCTCTTGATCCTCATCGCATTTACCACTTGGGAGATGCCGGAAAGTGTGACCTTCCTGGACATTGAGCCAGTCAAGCCACTCGCTATGAAGTTCACCATGCTCTGGTACCTAAGCGATATGGGAAAACAATTGCAGTCGAATGTGGTATTTCATACATATTATCTCCAACTGAAAAGGGCTATCGAATCTGTCCCTCGCATGACGCTGAACACCCTGCATCAGTTCCGACCCCTCATGAATTTACACATAGATCAACACTTCATTTATATCACTGCACACACAGATGAGCATAAAGAAGAGCTTCAGTCATACTACAAGCTCATAGAGGAGGAACTTGAAGAGATAACCAAGGACTAGTCCGCAGACTTACTTATCCCCACTGACCCCGCAGAAATGTCAAACCCTAAACTAATCGACAGCCCTGAGACCACTCATGAGGCAAAGGATACTCCTGGACCTAGTAGAATGAAGAAGACCAGAGAGGTCCAAAACTTGAGAAGCGCATTGGAAGGAACTACTTCAGTATCACCTGGCCAAGGGGGTGATGATGAAGTAGAAGAGACAAATGACAAAGAAGACCAACAGAAGCAAGGTGAAGTAACATCGCCTAGGGATCCTGCTGATGAGGCTGATCCCTTAAATAAAAGGAAGGTTTCTCCCATGAAACCCACTTCCCGAAAGAAATCTAGAGCCACCTTGACTAAAATGTAGAATGTGCTCACTATAGATGACTTCGACTTCATCATTGCAGTTGTAGCAGATACCTTGCAGGACATCTTGCAGAAACATGAATCCAAGTAGGAGGAGATGTATGACAAAATCGTGGTTGAACTCAAAGGGGTACAACAGGTCCTTCACTCTAGCCACTCAGTATCCACTACGGCCCCGCCATCAGAAGAACCAGAGTTGGGAGATGAACCTGCCCAACTCCGCAGACTAGCTGATGTGACCGAAGCTCACCTTCATCGAGGACAAGTTGAGAAAAACCAGGCCACAACGACCCTGAAACAAACCCAAGAAGAAATGGTAGAGAAACGCCAGGTTGCACAAAAGGAGAAGGATGACCTTCAAACCAAGTTTGAAGAAGAGAGGGCGTAGATCAAGCAAGGAAAAGAAAAATTGCTCTCAGAGCAGCTTGGAGTCAAAGAAGCAGTTGATGGAGCACTTCACTCTGTGACAGACTTAGAGCCAAAAGCAGAAGACCGAGTTGAGAATCAAGTGGCGCAGCTCGTAGAAGTTATCCAATAGCTTCAACAAAGAACAATAGACTTAGAGCTCCGAACAATGCCCAACACTCCATAGGATGTGCGAGATCAAAGAGAAGCAACTGCTCGAAGAGCAGTTGAGAGAATCAAGGTCCTCACCATGGAATGTAAACAACTAAGTGATCGCAGTGCCCAGAATTATGAGTGACTCATTGAGGATCTTGAATTGAAGGCACTGGAGTCACAACTACATGAGGCAAAGTAGTAAGTAGAAACAATACAGGCACAGTTGAAGCCCCTATCAGCAGTTCAGAGGATGAAGTGATCCCAAGAACAACACACTTTTCAACAACAAGTCCACACCATTCAGAGAAAAGTCATGGAAGTGACTTAGAGGCTCCAACCAATTCAAGACGAGGCTTGCCAACTATTCACAGAGATTGAAGGCCGAGGAGAAGAACTGGAGCAAGTCATCACTACAACTGAACAACTCTTAGAGGGACCTGTCAATGAAGTAGTTATCCAAGAGTTCGTTGAGAAAGAGGTCATGGAGCAACAACAGGTCGAAGCAGCTCGAGCCAAGCTCGAGGCTTTTGAAGCAGAGCTACCCAGACCAAAGTGACTCGGGATGAGTCACAGGTGAGTCTTTGGGGCCTGTTGTCCCTTGACCAAGTTTTGAGGATCCTTGGTCATGTTTGACCTACTTTTGAGACTTCTACAGGCTGTCGAAGGTGGAGCATAAGTCGAAGAAGAGATTGTGGGATCTCGCCCCCTTTTTAGGGCTTTTTGGGTTTTAGGTTTATGTAACGGGTATGGGATGTCAGCCCATGGGTTTTACCCATGGTTAGGCCCTATTTGTAATATATAAATAGAATTCTAGGCGATGTAAGAAGAGGGGGGAAGTGAAGAGGTTTTTGGTGCTATGCTAAGTGCAAGTGATTGTAAGAGGTTTTGTGCATATTCTATGTTGAGACTTGCAGAGCTAAGTGCAAGTCATATGTAGTGCTTTGTGCACAGACTGTGTAAGGCTTTATGCTTGGATATAACTCAAGGAAGGAGGGTATGGCAAGGTGCGCAGATCCCCTGTCCTATGTGGAGTTGGTTTTGAGGCTCTGTGCATGTAAAAATATTGAAAGAAGCTAATAAAGAAGACGAAGAGTTGGTGGACGTAGCCTCAAGGTGGGGGTGAACCATGTATATCCTGCGTTGTGGTTGCTATGTGCTTTATGGTTGTTCTCTTATCTATGTGATTGAATGCTTAGTGCATTAATTTATGCTTAGAAGGATCTAATATGGTAGCTTAGTCCTGAATAATGTGAATGAATGCTAGATCTGATCTATGTTGGTATGCTTAGTGCTTGAATCTATTTGATCTGTATGAATACTGCGCTGATCTATTATTAGGGTTTAGTTGCACTATAAACTAAGGATGGATATTAATGAAATATAACTGATAAGTGCTTTGTTAAGGTGTTACATTCACAGATCTGTGTCCTAGCTAAGGTTGCAGACATCTGAGTCCTGCAACCACCCCTGCCTCTAACTCAGGTGAGACTTCTTCTGCTTCGCAGGTGTTGCCGAAAGGGCCGATAGTTAGGGTTTTGTTGGTGCGTTGTTGAAGTGTTGAACCTTGGGTTTGCCTCTGTTCCAACAAAGTTTCAAGCAAAGAGCCATTGTATGAGCTCCAGGAGATGTATTTGCTTTTAATACATTTAGGATTGTACATATTTTGAGCATCAACTCATATCCAGGTTGTAATTATTCATTTATTGTAATAAGCTTAGTGGTAGGATGATTTTAATGTGATATGAAAGCACTAGAATAATATGGAGGGAAGGCTCGAGAAACCCCTCATGTATAAATACATGTAAGTTATGCCCAAATGAGGCTACTGAGAAAAGAGAGAGATTGAGAAGATTCGTTGAAGAATATTGTATTTTACTATTGAAGCCTATGGAAGAAAGCTTGTTTGAGAGTTGTAAGAACTTGTGTACATATTTTTGGAATGAATATAATAGAAGAGAATTACTTTTAGATATCTGCACATATTTTCCTTTGAGTAACTAGGTAATGTTGTGTTATTTGCTTTATGTGTTTCATATGCTTGTGTGTGTGCATACTATGGTTGAATGAATGGACATTTGATGTTTGATAATTTTCAATTGTTTCTCTTCTGAAATCCTGGTGCAAAGAGTGCATAGTGCCCACGCAAGGAGTGCGAAGGCATAGTCATTATAGACTCAATAGCTCAAGAGAGATAGTGTGAATTGAGCTGAGTGAGTGCAAGGAGTGCACGTATACTTGTTTGAGTATAGAATCTTGAAGGATAGTCCCTTGTAAGGTGTGCATAGGGCCAACACTTAGTGAAGTGTTGAAAAGTTAAAAGGAGAACAGCTGCAAGGTGTGCGTGGAAGGTTTTCATAAACCATTAAGTCCCAAGGAAACTTCGTGCAAGGAGTGCGCAGAGGTTCGAGTCACCTAGAGTTACAAAGCTCAGGAGGAATAGCGGGAAAGAGTGATTGGAGTGAGATTCCTTTTCATTTTTGAGTTCTAGTGGATGAGATCCATTCAAGAGGAACCAAAGTCTCTCACGACCGTTGGATCTGGAGAAGAAGCGTGGGTGTTAACCCTTGAAGTCATTCGGACTTCGCGTGTTTAACGATTTTTTTGTGTTCATTGTAAAGGAGATAGATTTCCCAAAGTCTTGGAAGCTTGAAGTTAATCTGGGATGTTGGTAGAAGGGGGACACGTGGCGAGCGATCTCATAGTTCGGGGACTTGGCGCTCAGGAAGAACTGGGGTGTATTTTGTTCTGGGTTGAGAACTCTCGAAGGTCGGAGCCCATCTCGACTGTTCATTCGCAAGAACACGTGGACTGTTGACTGAACCCCTCGTATATTCAAAGTTTGCAAACTCGGGGGAGGAAGTGCAATTTGTGTAGTGAAAAGCCCCGAAGTCCGGAGCATGGAGTAAATAAAGATCATCCATCAAAAGCAGACGACAACCGTCCGATCTACGAGTTCAGAGTTCATGCATTCAGAGGAATCATGCATTTGAACATGAAAAAATCCCATAGCTCAGAGTCCTAGAACCTTTGTGAATCGTCGATCTCAATGCGTGTTGTGGGTCGTTGATCCCCTCCGTTATTCGGCTATTTTCATACTCGACGTTCGGGAGGATTGTATTTCATTGTAGTTGGAATTCCTGAAGCCCAAAGCTTTGAAGTGGTGGAGTGCTTGCTGTGTAAGGAGATTAGCCCACGGTTTTGGCCCAAGGTCACATGGAAGACTCCATTGGAGTGTTAAGACCCTCATGAACATATATTTGTGCACATGGAAAAGGAAAAAAGGCATGTGGTTACGAATTCCAAGGGTTCGACGAGAGCCTAAGAGATAATTCATCTCCTTAGTTTGAACGATCCTAGACTGGGAGGTCGGGCGAGCCCCAGGAGTTGGTGAGGGTTTGCATCAAATGTGGTATCAGATCTTTGAATTTGTCTGCAGAAAATAGGAAAAAGAAGGAGATTTGTCTGACATCATCAAGTAGTGTAAGGAAGGGAAAATTCAGAATCATGTCGCCAAGAAGACGTAGAGAGATACTAGTGGTCAACGCAGCCATGGAAGAGGAAATGAGAGAACTTCGTGCAAGGTTAGATGCCATGGAGATAGCCCAAAGAAGAGTACTCGAAGTTGGTGACATCAGTGAAACTGAAGATGAATATGTAGACGCAAAAGAAGTTGTAGGAGAACAAGCAGCATAGGAGCGAATGCTGAGAGTTGTTGTCAAGCTGGGAACCAAAGAAAAAATGGGAGTCCCAATGTATGAAGGAAAAATGAATGTGGAAGAACTGCTTGACTAGATAAGTTCTTTAAACAAGTACTTTGACTATGGGGAGATTGATGATGAGAAGAAGGTAAAGCATGTAGTAACTAGGTTGAAGGGACATGTAGCTTTATGGTGGAACGAATTGCAAGTTGACAGAAGATGCAAAGGTAAGTCTAAAGTTAAGAATTGGGATAGAATGGTAGCTAAGTTGAAGGCTAAGTTCATACCCAAGGATTATCAGATAAATCTGTTCAGGAAGTTACAAAATCTGAGACATAAAGGTTTTCCTATGAAGGAGAACATTGAAGAGTTTTACAAGATCAACATAAGAGCATGACATAGGGAGAATGATGAAGAAAAGGTTTCCAGGTACATTAATGGCCTGAGATATGAAATCCAAGATGAGATTAGCATGATGAAAATGAGAACTATGGAAGATTCTTATCAGGTATCCCTAAAAGCAGAAGAAAAGTTGGCCAAAAATTAGAGTCAACAGAACAGAGGAAAAAGCCTTAACAAAGGAAGAGGAATTGTTAGAGAAAAGTTCAAAAAGCCCAGAGGAGAATCTGGAAAGTATCACAATCAGACAGAAAGAGGAGGAAGTTCTAGAGGAGGAAACTATGGAGGAAGAAACTCTTTTCCCAGAGGCAGAGGAAGAGGAAGAGGAGGAGAAGTGAAGTGCCATGCCTGTGGAAAAACATGGCACATGTCTTGGGAATGTCGTGAGAAGAAAAATACAGGAGTTGGAGAAGCTCACATTTCTAAAGCGTAGAAGAGGAATGTGGAGATAGAGATGAAGGAAAAAGCAACGGAAGAAGGAAGATAATTCATGATGAGGAAAGTTCCCGTGAAGCCAAAGAAAGAGGTAAGAGAACCACTCCAGAGGAACAATTTGTTTAGAACTGCTTGCAAGGCCAGAGACAGGGTATGCAAGGTAATCATAGACAATGGAAGCACTGATAATTTGGTATCCATGGAGATGGTGGAAAAGATGAAGTTGGAGACGAATGCACATCGAAATCCGTACAAGCTGTCATGGTTGCAGAAAGGACATCAAGTAATGGTAAGTTGACAACGCAAGGTTGAGTTTAAAATAGGTGGCTATAAAGATGGAGTTTTATGTGATGTCATACCTGTGGATGTTTTTCATGTTCGGTTGGGAAGACTGTGGCAATATGACAAGAATGGGATACATGATGGGAGAAAGAATACCTATACCCTTGAGAAAAATGGGTGTAGGTGTATGTTGCTTCCAATAGAAGATAAAGGAGTCAAAGAAGAGGCTAGTCTTGGTATACTTCTCATGAGTGGGAATGAACTCTTGAAAGAAGTCAAGAAAGAATAGGAAATGCAGTTTGTTGTTGTAGGTAAGTTGAGAGTCATCCTTACAAGCACTTCTATGAATGATTTGCTTGTGAAATTTCAAGAGTTATTGGATGAGTTTGTTGATATTTTGGTGGATGAGTTACCTCACTCTTTGTCGCCGATCAAGAGTATTAGTCACCATATTGAATTTATTCCGGGAGAAATATTTCCAAACAAAGCAGCATACAGATTGACCCCTCAAGAGAATGAAGAGGTCAAGAATCAAGTCCAAGAGTTGTTGGATAAAGGTTTGATCAGGGAAAGTTTGATCCCGTGTGTCGTACCAACTGTGTTGAGTCCAAAGAAGGATGGAGGTTGGAGAATGTGCACAGAGTCAAGAGCCATCAACAAGATAACCATCAGGTATAGATTTCCTTTACCCATAATGGATGATTTAATGAATTGCTTGAGTGGAGTTAGTTATTTTTCCAAAATAGACTTGAAGAGTGGTTATCACCAGATAAGAATGAGAGAGGGAGATGAATGAAAGACAACATTCAAAACAAATGAAGGATTGTATGAGTGGCTTGTTATTCCATTTGGCTTAACGAATGCTCTGAGCACATTTATGAGGTTCATGAATGAAATACTCAAATATTTTATTGGTAAGTTTGTAATTATTTATTTAGATGACATCCTATTTTTCAATAAGATTGAAGAGGAGCATTTGAGACACTTGAAGATGGTGTTGAGGAGGTTGTAGCAGGAAAAACTGTTGGTGAATTGAAGAAATGTTCTTTCATGAAAATAGAACTTATGTATTTGGGGTTCGTAATCTCTTCAAATGAGATGGAGATGGATCCAGAAAAGGTGAGGGAAATCAAAGAATGGCCTTCTCCAAAAAGCATGTTTGAAGTAAGAAGTTTTCATGGGTTGGCGAGTTTTTACAGGAAATTCATCAAGAATTTCAACAGTATTTGTGCACCCATACTGGACACCATAAAGAAGGATCATAAATATTTTAATTGGACAAAAGAATTTGAGAAGGGATATAGAGTATAAAAAGAAAAGATAACAGAACAACCAATTTTAGTTCTTCCATATTTTAAAAAGACTTTTCAGGTTAAATGCGATGCAAGTGGAGTAGCCATTGGCACAGTTTTAAGTCAAGGCAATAAGCCTGTTGCTTATTTTACTGAGAAGATGAATGATGTTAAGTAAAAGTATTCAACATATGACAAGGAATTTTGTGTTGTAATTCAATCTTTGAAAAAGTGGAGGCATTATCTTATCCCAAAGGAGTTTGTCTTGTATACTGATAATCAAGATTTGTGTTTTATAACCAGACAAGAGAAATTGAACCGGAGACATGCCAAATGGGTAGAATTCATGCAGAATTTTACTTTTGTTATTAATAATATTAGTGGAAGCGCTGACAAAGTTGCAGATGCTTTGAGCAGGAGATGTTTGATCTTGCAGGAATTTCAAGTGGAGACCTTAGGATTTGAACACCTCAAGGAAATGTATCAAGAAGACCGAGACTTCAAAGAATCTTATGAAGCATGTGAGAACCCTTTGATAAGAGACAAAAATCAATGGATAGAGTATCTGATCCAAGATGGACTGATGCTTAAGGGAAATCGATTGTGTATCTCAAAATTCTCAATGGGGGATAACGTGCTAAAGGAGAAGCATAGTGGAGGATTGGATGGACACTTTGGCCATGATAAAATGTATGCATAGCTGAGTTCTTCATACTATTTCTCAGGTATGAGGTTTGATGTGAAGAAGTTCGTGGACAGATGTAGAATCTGCCAAAATGAAAAAGGAAGGTAACATAACACTGGATTGTATCAACCATTACCTATTCCAGGCAGGTCTTGGGATACTATAAGCATGGATTTTGTTCTGGGATTACCAAGAAACTAGAGGGGAAGTGATTCAATATTTATGGTGGTTGACCATTTTCGAAGATGACACATTTTATACCATGTCAGAAAACCAATGATGCTACCCACATAGCAAATTTATTTTTCAAGGAGATTGTGAGATTGCACGGGTTGCCAAGGAGTATAGTTTCAGACAAAGATACTAAATTTGTGGGACACTTTTGGAGAACCTTGTAGAAGAAGCCGGGGACAATATTGTTTTTCAGTTCATCATATCATCCTCAGACAGATGAACATACTGAGTTTGTGAATCGAAGTTTAGGTAATTTGTTAAAGAGTTTGGTCATTGAACATAACAATCAATGGGATCAAATTCTGCCCCAAGCAAAGTTTGCATATAATTACTCACCGAATAGCAGGACTGGTAAAGGCCCGTTCCAAATAGTATATGGAATGAATCCAAGAAGAATTTTAGAGTTGAGAGGATTGGGATGAGCTGAATTCTGAAGTGCAGGAGCAGAGGATTTTGCTGCGGAAATGCAAAAGTTGCATGATCAGATCAAGAGACAGCTACAGGATAGTAGGAAAAATACAAAAACAAGATAGATCAAAAAAGAAGAGAAGTTAATTTCAAAGTTGGAGATCAAGTCTTAGCACACCTGAGGAAGGAGAGATTTCCAAAAGGGAAATATAATAAGCTGAAGATGAAAAAGATAGGAACTCGTAAGATCCTTAGAAAATTTGCTACAAATGCTTATGAGATTGAATTTCTAGAGGACATTGGAATATCACCAATATTCAATGTAGAAGACTTATACCCTTACATGATGGATGATACAGAAGAGACAGATGGACATGAGGAGATTCAGTGGAAGTAACAGATCCCCGTAACAGAGAAGCCACAGATAGAGAAGATTCTTTATCAGAGGATTTCTAAGAAGACCAGGAGGAAATTTTATTATGAGTATCTGGTTAATTGGAAAGATCATCCAACAGAAGATGCTAGTTGGATAACTAAGACTGATATCCAAAAGCATGGAAAGACAGTGTAGGAGCTCATGGACATGAGTTCATGAATATTTTTTTTCCAAAGGAGTATGATGCAGGAGCATCACCATCAACATTCAATGAGGCCAAGTGGAGGACAACTCAATATCCAACGTGCACATTCATACTGATTTGAATTCCAAGGAGAGCGCGCCACCTTAATATTTTGAACGTAATTGTAATTAAAGGCCCCGCAAAGTTTCGAGGAAAGAGCCATTGTATGAGCTCTAGGAGATGTATTTACTTTTAATACATTTAGGATTGTACATATTTTGAGCATCGACTTATATTTAGGTTGTAATTATTCATTTATTGTAATAAGCTTAGTGGTAGGATGATTTTAATGTGATATGAAATCACTAGAATAATATGAAGGGAAGGCTCAAGAAGCCCCTCATGTATAAATACATGTAATCTATGCCCAAATGAGGTTGCTGAGAAAAGAGAGAGACTGAGAAGAGTTCTTGAAAAATATTGTATTTTACTATTGAAGGATATGGAAGAAATCTTGTTGGAAAGTTGTAAGAACTTGTGAACATATTTTTTGAATGAATATAATAGAAGATAATTACTTTAAGATATCTGCACATTTTTTCCTTTGAGTAACTGGGTAATGTTGTGTTATTTGCTTTATGTGTTTCATATGCATGTGTGTGTGCACACTATGGTTGAATGAATGGACCTTTGATGTTTTATAAGTTTCAATTGTTTCTCTTCTGAAATCCTAGTGCAAGGAGTGCACAATGCCCACACAAGGAGTGCGAAGGCAGATTCATTACATAATCAATAACTTAGGAGAGATAGTGTGAGTTGAGCCAAGTGAGTGAAAGGAGTTCACTTATACTCATCTAAGTATAGAATCTCGAAGGATAGTCCATTGCATATTGTGCACAGGTCCAACACTTATTGAAGTGTTGAAAAGTTCCAAGGAGAACAGGTGCAAGGTGTGCGCAAAAGGTTTTACAAAACCATTAAGTTCCAAGGAAACTTTGTGCAAGGAGTGTGCAGAGGTTCGAGTCACCTAGAGTGAAAAGATCAGGAGGTACAGCGGGAAAAATTCATTGGAGGGAGAGTCCTTTTCATTTTCGAGGTCAAGCGGACGAGATCCGTTCGAGAGGAACCAAAGTCTTTCACGACCGTTGGATCTAGAGAAGAAGCATGGTTGTTAACCCTTGAAGTCCTTCAGATTTCACGTGTTCAATGATTTTTGTATGTTCATTGTAAAGGAGACAGATTTCCCAAGGTCCCAGAAGCTCAAAGTTAATTTGGTTCGTTGGTAGATGGGGGATACATGGCGATAGATATTGTAGTACGGGGAGTTGGTACTCTGAAAGAAATGGGGTGTATTTTGTTCTGGGTCGAGAACTCATGAAGGCCCAAAGGCCGTAGCCCATCTCGACCATCCATTCGGAAGAACACGTGGACCATTGATTGAACCACTCGTATATTCGAATTTCACAGACTCTCTATGAACCGTCGATCTCGGTGTGTGTTGTGGGCTGTTGGTCCCCTCCGTTATTCGACTATTTGCGTATTCAACATTCAGGAGGATTGTTTTGCATTGTAGTTGGAACTCCCGAAGATCGAAGCTCCAAAGTGGTGGAGTGCTTGATGTGTAAGGAGATTAGCCCATAGTTTTGGCTCGAGGTCATGTGAAAGACTCCACTGGAGTGTTAAGACTCTCGCAAACATAGATTTGCACATATGGAAAAGGAAACAAGGCATATGGTAACGAATTCTAAGTGTTCATCGAGAGCCTGAGAGCTAATTCATCTCCTTAGTTTGACTGATCCTAGACTGGGAGGTTACGCAAGCCCCAGGAGGTGGTGGGGGTTTGCATCAAGTGGTATCATAGGTTTGACTTTGTTTACAGCCAGTAGAAAAAGGAATGAGATTTGTCTGACATCATCAAGTAGTGCAAGAAAGGGAACATTCAGAATTATGCCACCAAGAAGACACAGAGAGAGACTAGTGGTCAACGTAGCCATGGAAGGGGAAATGAGACAACTTCGTGCAAGGTTAGAAGACATGGAGACAACCCAAAGAAGAGCACCTGAAGTTGGTGACGTCAGTGAAAATGAAGATGAAGATGTAGAAGTAAAAGAAGTTGTAGGAGAAAAAGCAGCAGAGGAGCGATTGCTGAGAGTTGTTGTCAAGCTAGGAACTAGGGAAAAAATGGAAGTCCCGATGTATCAATGCAATCTGAATGTTTAATAACTGCTTGACTGGATAAGTGATTTAGACAAGTACTTTGACTATGAGGATATTGATGATGAGAAGAGGGTAAAGCATGCAATAACTAGGTTGAAGGGACATGCAGCTTTATGGTGGGATGAATTACTAGTTGACACAAGATGCAAAGGTAAGTCTAAAGTTAAGAATTGGGATAGAATGGTAGCTAAGTTGAAGACTAAGTTCATACCCAAGGATTATCAGATAAATATGTTCATGAAGTTACATAATCTGAGACATAAAGGTTTGTCAGTGAAGGAGTACATTGAAGAGTTTTACAAGATGAACATAAGAGCAGGACATAAGGAGAATGATGGAGAAAAGGTTGCTAGGTACATTAATGGCCTGAGATATGAAACCCAAGATGAGATTAGCATGATGAAAATGAGAACTATGGAAGATGCTTATCGGGTAGCCCTGAAAGAATAAGAAAAATTGGCCAGAAAGCAGAGTCAACGGAACAGAGGAAAAAGTCCTAACAGAGGAAGAGGAATTGTCAGAGAAAAGTTTCAGAATCCCATAGGAGAAGCTGGAAAGTATCAAAGTCAGGCAGAAAGAGGAAAAAGTTCTAGAGGAGGACACTTTGGAGAAGAAACTATTTTCCCAGAGGTAGAGGAAGAGGCAAAGGAGGAGAAGTGAAGTACTATGCCTGTGGAAAAACATGGCACATGTCTTGGGAATGTACTAAGAAAAAAAATACAGGAGTTGGAGAAGCTCACATTTCTGAAGCGCAAAAGAGGAATGTGGAGACAAAGATGAAGGAAGAAGCAATGGAAGAAGGAGGATCACTCATGATGAGGAAATTTCTTGTGAAGCCAGAGAAAGAGGTAAGAGAACCAGTCCAGAGGAACAATTTGTTCAGAACTACTTGCAAGTCCAGAGACAGGGTATGTAAGGTAATCATAGAAAATAGAAGCATTGATAATTTGGTATCCACAGAGATGGTGGAAAATATGAAGTTGGAGATGTAATATCCCTCGGCCAAACCCAATTGTAAATGTAAATGCAAATGTACTTAAGCTGGCGAGCTGTTTGATATCTTTTTGTATGCACCTTTCATGGCATAGTGCACACATGTACTGCACTGTAAAATAATGAAGTGTGAACATTCTAGGATACCGGGCGCAACATCTTAAGTGCGTGCGATATTGAGGCCAGCGAGCCTTTGTGTATATGTTATGTTATATAGGCTGGTGATCTGTTTTGTGATGATTAGGCCGGAGAGACTAGATGTTAAAGGCCAGTGCACCTATTTTTGTATATGCCTCATGATTAATATAAAATGCATCGCTACGCGCAGATCAACCACAATAAAAGAGATGGGGGACTAAACTCTACTAGTTAGGGAAAGGGAGGGCCAAAAGTCAAGGAAAAGGGCTAAGATAGGGACCTTAAGCAAAAAATGAATATTATATTAATATTTCTTAAATCATAAAGTATGGATAATTATTTTATCCTAAGTTCTAAAGTTGGGGACAAGTGGGCCAAAGTAGCTCCCAACATGACAAGTGTCAAATTGGGGACATGCATACATATTGTTGGGACTTAGTTCATTTCGGAGGATCTTCCATCATTCAACCATCATTCAGCCATGAATCCATGACCATTTCACTCACACAGTAAGTTATCCTTCATACATTCATTTCACTGTACCAGAACTGTATCCATAGCCATATCTGTTGGTGTACCTGGTTAGCTTGGAGTTGGACTGAAGAAACGGGTTGTCAGGCCCATGGGATATTGAAGAGGCGGGTTGTTAGGCCCGTGAGAAATTCTTTGGGTGAGAGAATTGTTGGGAATTGATTTCCTGAAGGTGATAAACTGCAGATACAGTGCTCCGAGACTTCTTGTCCGACCTGTTGTTGAAGCCCGGAAAGGAAGTGGGGTGGCCGAAGGACTGTTGAGCAGAGAAGGGGCACACTTCCTAGGTGGGACAAGCATGTGGGGAATGAGGGACTGTAGGCTTTTAGTTTGAGTTGGCACCTGAGACAAAGTATTTCCTGCTGTTTATGAGCCATTGGCCTCATTAGGAATCCCTTTACCCGGGTGGAGTTTAGTCCCAGCTCGGGGGTAACTCACTGTTGAGAGTGATGAACAGTGTGGTCTAAAGCTAGGAGATTCGTGGAAGTTCTGCACGCAGTTGGTGACATTCTTACCAAGATAAGTGCCAATTGTGTTATAAATTTACATTCTTCATTGTTCTTTACATGCTTATTTTTATGGGTTATCATATGTGCAGTTATAACTGTGTTTATTTTTATGGGTATTTCATGTATATGTTTATTGTTATTTCAGTGTGAATCCATGCAATTACAAAATGTATTTGTCTGTTTATGTTTTATGTATATGTTTTCACAAGAATATTGTGTGTATATATTTTAATTGCATGTAGTTTGAAAAATTTATGTGGCATAACTCAGTTGGATGCTGAGTATTTTACGATATGTTTCGCTGAGAGAAAAAGAGCGTTCTCTCGTGTAGCGTGGCCCGACCATGGGTGGTCGGAGACATTACAACATGGTATCAGAGCTTCAGTTTTCAACACTGAGCTTGGATGGGCCGAACAAGTTGAGTTGAAGCGAAATTTCATAGAGAATTTATTTCCAAGTGGCCAAATTTCGAGTTGCAGAGCGTCCATGGTAAATTTTGGAAGCAACGACATGGAATTGGGAAAATCCCTAATTTATGTTGTTAAATTCATGAGAAAATCGAGAAATTTGGCCAAGTGGTCAGATATTATTATTTTAATATCGGTTCTAGCAAATTCAGACGTGGAATTGGTCGAATTTGACATTACAGTGAAGCCATGACAGATGGAGCGAAATCAGTTGATTAAAATTCTCCATTCGTGAATTAAGTTTGGGGAAAAATTCGTTCCAGAAATGTCAACCCACAACGATTTGTTGTTGCAGAGGTTGAACTGGTGTTATCGGGGTGAAATTGAATGAATTTCATGGTTACATAATGTCTATGGTAAATTGGGGAAAACGTTAAGCAAAAGCCCCAATTTCTGCAGCGGAATTCACAAGGAAGTGATGCGCATAAAGGTGAATGTGCACAGTTGGGTGCACTAAAAATGCATGTGGCGCAGTGAAAAGCTTGGGATAGGTAAAATTCGACACTGTGCGGAAAATGTTAGCGTGCGGGTGCGCACGATAAAAAATTAGTACTGCGCGGAAAAATGTTGGTGTGTGGTGTGCGCAATAAATTTTGGGCACCATGCGGAAAAATGTTGGTGTGTGGTCTGCGCAGTAAATTTTGGGTACCGCACGGAAAAATGTGGGTGTGCGCGGTAAATTTTGGGTGCCACGCGGAAAAATAATAATGGCGCGTGTGGTGTGCGCAGTATTGGCAGAGTGCATAGGATTTTGGTTGGTGCGCGCACAATATGGGTATATGTTGTCGCGCGATAGTTTAGTCAATGGTGCGCACAGGGTATTTGTGCACGGTGGGGCCATATTGAAATTTGGCATGATGCAGCCCATCGAGTGAAATGCACACGGAATATCAACGTGCGGTACAAAAATTGTGCGCGGTGGATATTGGCGCGCGACATAAAAGTAGTGCGCGCTAGTTACTGGCGCGATAGAGAAGTGATACACAATGGTTTTAAAGTGTGCGAAGCACGATTTACCTTATGTTGTTGTTGTGGATGGTGAATATGGGTTTACAGATTGAAATTTGTTTGCGCGAAATCATTTGGAGGATGAATAACAACAGAAAACCAGTGATTTTCTGTGACATTTTATATCATTTGGATGTCATCTTTTTGCAGCGCGTTTTTTAGGGCCTTAAGAGTGTTTTTAGCAACTCAAAAACCATGAGACTGAGGTATACCCAACATACACTTTGTGATGCACCTCAAATGAAAGAGCTCAGATATATCTTTCTAATGGTGTAAATTGTTCGTCAAATAGAGCCTTTATGAGAAAGTTACAACATAAACAATGAACGGTAAATTTTAAGACCCATCTAACTTCCAAGAGCCATAACTTTCTACTTCGAAATCAGATTGAGGAGCAGGAGAAGTCAATGGAAATCTATTGAGCCATAGAAGACAGTCCTAGAGCTGAATTAAATTTCTGGGCATGATAAAAGTGTTTAATATGGCAAAGAAGGTACCTGTAGCATTCCAGACCAAAAACACAAATTGGCCTAGAACTTCAGCAGGTTGTAACTAGCATCCAAGAACCCAAGAAAAGGTGAGACTTGTACAGAGTGTCCATAATATGTATATGAGGAAACCCAATTGAGATCATACTAAATCTCTAATGGAGTAAGTGCAAAAATGCATAATTACAGCACAAAGTTGCGCCAAGTTGAAAAATGAACAGAAAAGATAATGGACAAATTTCAAATAACCATAACTTTCTGCTCAAGACTCGGAATTGAGCGTGGGAGTAGGCGTTGGGAAGGTATTGGACAGTGGAGTATAAATATCTACCTAGAAAATTGATCCAGGAATTAAATGTTCCAGGAAATTATAAGAAATAATCTTGATATTTTATTGAACCAAAATGGTTCATATTTTTCATGAAATTGTTGAAACAGTTAGCCTAACAAAGTTTTGTTGGCTGCACATTTTGCAGAGTTAATAACAATTAGATAAGATCAATATCAACATAGATTCCAGAGTAATGGAAGAGGCACAGGGGACTTACAATCAAGAGGATGATATTAGAGGGTTGGATGTCCATTTGGGCATTGAAGGAACAAACTCCAATGAACATGGAGAAGGAAGGGATGAAAACATGAATATGGCAGAGACCATTAAAAATTTGCAGAGGGATGTCCAAAGCCATAAAGCTGATAATGAAAGACTTATGAGAGCCAAGGAGTAGCAGGATGACTTCAACATGAAGTTGTTGAAGAGCTTGAACATAATAGAAAATAAATTGGATAAGGAGAGTGGCTCAAGCAAATTAGGAAGTCACAGGTCTCCTAATGAGAAAAGAAAAGAAAGAAGTGTTAGCAGACATCACCGTCACTCCCCAATGCATTCCAATAAGAGAGCACACAATAACTCAAGTCCATCCCCTATCAGGAAGCATAAGAGTTTCGGGGTGGATGAGCTACGAGGAGAAATAAACAAAATCAAACCTCCTACATTTGATGGTGAGAACAAGAAGGATGAAGATGCAGAGACATGGCTGATGGGCATGAGAAAGTATTTTCAATTGCATAATTATTCTTCTCTTGTAGAAGGTAGAATTTCCATCTATCAACTCAAGGGAAAGGCATCCATGTGGTGGGATCAAATTGTGCAGGTGCAACACCTTAAAGAGAAAAGTGTTACTTGGAAGGAATTCAAGAAGTATTTTGAGAAGAAATACTTGACTAAGAGATACTATGACAAGATAATGAAAGAGTTATTTGAACTCAATCTTGGGAGTATGACCATAGATGAATATGAAAGAAGGTTTTTAGAACTGCTGAAATATGTCTCTTTCATCAAGGATGAGACAATGAAGATTCAAAGGTATTTGAGTGGATTGCCATCATTTATCAGTCAAAAAATATAGTATGATGATCCAAAGACATTAAAGGAGACCATAAGGTGAGCTAAATGCCTATATGATCAACAGAAGGCAAGGCCAACTTTCCAAAAATCTTGGGAAGACAAAAATAAATGCAAGATGGATCAGAGGAAGAAGGGAACTAAGTCACCATTCTTAAAAAATAATCCTCAAGGACAACAAAATCCTAAAGATCCCAGAATGATTGACACAGGGAGTCAAAGGCCAAGGCAACCACCTATTCAATGCTGGGGTTGTAAAGGAGATCATACGTACAAAGTTTGTCCTCACAGAGGTGAAAACGTGAGAATTGTTCAAAATGTACAACAAGATGAAACAATGGCGGACATGGGAAAAAATGTACCAAGGATCTATGCAGCCTTGGACAACTAGCAAGCAAAATATCCATAACATATGATTGAAGTGGAAGGTATGATCAACAACCAAACCATTGCTATTTTAATTGATTCAGAAGCTAGTCATAGTTATCTAGATCCTAAGATGGTGGAAAGTTTACATTTTCCAAGAAGAAAGCATGGAAAATATTGGTTGGTGCAGCTGGCTACAGAAGCCAAAAGAAAAGTTAATGAGATGGTTAAGTCATGCCTTATGGACATGAATGGACTAAACACTAAGGCAGATTTGAACATCTTGCCTTTAGGTTCCTATGAATGTCTAATTGGGATGGATTGGTTGGACCAACATGATTCCATCCTAGACTGTCATAACAAGGCATTTTCTTGCTTGGATGAGGATGGGAACATCAGGAAAGTGCAGGGGATTCCCAGGGCAGTAACCATCAGAGAAATTTCAGCATTGCAGTTGAAGAAATGTTACAAAAAATGGTGTCAAATATTCGCAGCTCATATGGAAGAGACAACTAAAGATAATGTGCCAAATTTTGAATCTCATGTAGTCTTGGAAGAATTTGAAGATGTGTTCAAGGAGATACCAGGACTACCCCCAAAGAGAGATATTAAATTCTCTATAAATTTAATGCCTGGAGCAACTCCCATGTCAAAGACTCCTTACAGAATGAGTACACTAGAGTTGAAGGAGTTGCAAATGCAACTTGAAGAACTTTTGAAGAAGGGGTATATATGCCCAAGTGTGTCACCTTGAGGTGCCCTAGTATTGTTCATGAAGAAGAAAGATGGGACATTAAGATTGTGCATTGATTTAAGACAATTGAATAAAGTGATTGTTAAGAATAAGTATCCTTTTCCAAGGATTGATGATCTTTTTGATCAATTGAAGGATGAAAATATCTTTTCAAAGATAGATCTCATGTCTGGATACCATCAGGTAAGGATTAAAGAGGAAGATATCAGCAAGACCACCTTCAGGACAAGGTATGGCCATTATGAGTTCACAGTGGTGCCATTTGGGTTGTCAAATGCACCAACTGTTTTCATGTGCTTAATGAATGGTGTTTTCCGAGAATATTTAGATAAGTTTGTCATTGTCTTTTTGGATAACATTCTTATATATTCTAAGTCAGAAGAAGAGCATGAACATCATTTGAGTATGGTGTTGCAAGTATTAAGGGAGCATCAGTTGTATGCCAAATTGAGTAAGTGATCATTTTATCAGAAGCAAATTCATTATTTGGGACATATCATTTCAAAGGATGGCATAGCAGTGGATCCTGAGAAGATAGAATCCATTAGAGAATGGTCAGCGCCAAAGAATGTGACAAAGGTGAGATCATTCATGGGTCTTGCAGGCTACTATAGGAGATTTATTGAAGGATTTTCAAATATTGCACAACCGATCACTTCCTTGCAAAGAAAGGGTGTGAAGTTTCAATGGACACTGAATTGTGAAAAGAGTTTCCAACACTTGAAACAACTATTAACAAGTGCTCAAATACTAAGAATTGCAGACCCAAATGAAGACTTCATTGTATGCACAGACACATGTAAAGAAGGACTTGGTGGAATCCTCACTCAAAATGGATTTGTTATATGTTATGAATCAAGAAATTTGAAATAACATGAAAGACACTATGTCACTCTTGATTTGGAGTTGGAAACCATAGTGCATGCCTTGAGGAAATGGAGACACTACCTCATGGGAAGAGGGTTTGAGCTAAGCACAGACCATAATGGTCTGAAATATTTATTTGATCAGCCAACTCTAAATGCTAGATAAACCAGATGGTTAGAATTTCTAAGTGAATACGACTTTGATATAAAGCATATCAAGGGGAAAGAGAACAAAGTGTCTGATGCACTCAGTAGAAGAGTGCATGAATTGCATGCTACAACCATTAGCATGTACCAATCAGATTTGAAAGACAGAATTTTAGAGGCTGGAAGTTTAGATTTTCATTACAAGGAATTAGTGGCAAAATTACAGCAAGGTAATTTGCAGCAGAAAATTGAAGAATACAAGTTAGATAATGATGAAATTCTTATGTACAGGGGCATAATTTATGTACTAAATTCTCAGGAATTGAAAAATATGATATTGAGAGAAATGCATAATGTACCTTATGCTGGGCACCCAAGTTATCAAAAATATATTGCAGCTGTCAAAAGCTAATATTATTGGCCAGGCATGAAGAAAGAGGTTGCTGATTTTATTGCCAAATGTTTGGAATGTCAAAAGGTAAAGGTTGAGCATAGACACCCAGCTAGTTTGCTACAACCATTACCCATTCTTGAGTGGAAATGGGAAGTTGTAACAATGGATTTCGTCACTAAACTGCCTAGAACAAACAAGCAACATGATTCTATCATGGTAGTGGTGTATAAGCTAACTAAAGCTGCCCATTTTATTCCAGTTAAGCTCACTCACAAGGCAGCCAACATTGTTGATGTTTATATGAAAGAAATTGCTAGAATACATGGTATACCCAAGACAATAATTTCTGACATGTTGATTAAGGTTGGTTGTCATTGATGTCAACCCTTGAAGAAAGACCCGTAGCACAAAGTTTTGGGTAATGGACCCAATAGTGTTTGATGTAAATATGACTCATTATTGTTTTTTCATGGTTGATAAGAAGTAAATATG
>ML787358.1:100861-135500 GCA_009831015.1 Picea engelmannii
TGTGTGTGATTGTTTATTTATTACTGCTCATTTTTGGATAATAATTCTACATTGATATAACATTTGAAGAAAAAGGATTATAATTACGTTATTACTGATTCACCCCCCCTCTCAGTAATCCAACATGACAGAGATCCAAAATTTACCTCAAAAATTTGGAAGGGGTTATTTAATGGATTTTGAACAAATTTGAATTTCAGTACAACTTATCATCTAGAATCAGATGGGCAAATAGAGAGGGTGAATCAAGTGATTGAAGACATGTTGAGGATGTATGTGATGGATAAACCATCAAAATGGGAAGACTACCTACACTTGGTAGAGTTTTCTTCCAAGCATCTCTAAAGATGAGCCCATTTGAGACACTTTATGGCAGAAAGTGCAACACACCAGTAAGATGGGATAACCCAACAAACAGATTAGTGGTTGGGCCAGATTTTCTTAGGGAAATGGAGGAGCAAATCATAAAAATAAAAAAAAAATTAAAGGCTACCCAAGATGGGCAGAAAATCTATGCTGATAAGGGTAGAGTTCACAGGGAATTTAATGTGGGAGACCGTGTATTCTTGAAAGTAAAATCCAACATAAGTTCCCTGAAGTTGGGAAATTGTTCAAAGTTGGCAGCTCGCTATTGTGGGCCATTTGAAATCCTAGAGAGGATTGGTCCAGTAGCTTATATGATTGCATTGCCTGCAGCTATGTTTATTCATAATGTATTCCATGTGTCATTTCTAAAGAAATATATACCTGATGCTAATCATGTTATTGATTGGAATGTGATTTAGGTGGAGCAAGAAGGTGCTTTTCAAGTGCATCCGGTACACATTCTAGAACAGAAAATCAAACAGCTCCAGAATCGAGCCATAGGGCTTGTAAAGGTTAAATGGACCTGGTACGGTCCCGAGGACACTACCTGGGAGCATGAGGATGCAATGCGGGCATAATACCCACATCTTTTTTAAGAATTTTAAAATTTTGCCGTATATGGGTACATGATGCACTGAGGACAATGAATAAATAAGGGGAGGGGATTGTAATATCCCTCGGCAGAACCCAATTGTAAATGTAAATGCAAATGTACTTAAGCTAGTGAGTTGTTTGATATCTTTTTGTATGCACCTTTCATGGCATAGTGCGTGCATGTACTGCACAGTAAAATGATGAAATGTGCACATTTTAGGATACCGCGCACAACATCTTAAGTGCGCGCGATATTGAGACCAGTGAGTTTTTGTGTATATGCTATGTTATATAGGTTGGTGAGCCGTTTTGTGATGAGTAGGCCAGAGAGCCTAGATGTTAAAGGCCAGTGCACCTATTTTTGTATATGCCTCGTGATTAATATAAAATACATCGTTGCACGCAGACCGACCACGATAAAAGAGATGGGGAACTAAACTCCACTAGTTAGGGAAAGGGAGGGCCAAAAGTTAAGGAAAAGGGCTAAGCTAGGGAGCTTAAGCCAAAAAAGAATATTATATTAATATTTCTTAAATCATATAGTATGGATAATTATTTTATCCTAAGTTCTAAAGTTGGGGACAAGTGGGCCAAAGTAGCTCCCAACATGACAAGTGTCAAGTTGGGGACATAAATACATATTGTTGGGATTTAGTTCATTTCGGAGGATCTTCCATCATTCTTGCCATCATTCAACCATGACTCCATGACCATTTCACTCACACAGTCAGTTATCCTTCATACATTCATTTCATTGTACCAGAACTGTATCCATAGCCATATCTGTTGGTGTACCTGGTTAGCTTGGGAGTTGGATTGAAGAAGCGGGTTGTTAGGCCCGTGGAATATTCAAGAGGCGGGTTGTTAGGCCCCTGAGAAATTCTCTGGGTGAGAGAATTGCTAGGAATTGATTTCCTAAAGGTGCTAAACTGCAGCTACAGTTCTTTGAGACTTCCTGTCCGGCCTGTTGCTGAAGCCCGGAAAGGAAGTGGGGCAGTCGAAGGACTATTGAGAAGAGAAGGGGAACACTTCCTGGGTGGGACAGGCATGTGGGGAATGAGGGACTGTAGGCTGTTAGTTTGAGTTGGCACCTGAGACAGAGTCTTTCCTACTGTCTATGGGCCATTAGCCTCATTAGGGATCCCTTTACCCGGGTGGAGTTTAGTCCCAACGCGGGGGTGACTCACTGTTGAGAGTGATGAACAATGTGGTCTAAGGCTGGGAGGTTCGTGGAAGGTCTGCATGCAGTTGGTGACATTATTACCAAGATAAGTGCCAATTGTGTTATAAATTTACATTCTGCATTGTTATTTACGTGCTTATTTTTATGGGTTATCATATGTGCGGTTATACCTGTGTTTATTTTTATGTGTATTTCATGTATATGCTGCATGTATATGTTTACTGTTATTTCAGTATGAATCCATGCAATTACAAAATGTATTTGTTTGTTTACATTTTATGTATATGTTTTCGCAAAAATTCTGTGTGTATGTATTTTAATTGCATGTAGTTTGAAAAGTTTATGTGGCATAGCTCAGTTGGATGCTGAGTATTTTACGGTATGTTCCACTGAGAGAACAAGAGTGTTCTCTCATGTAGCGTGGCCCGACCATAGGTGGTCGGGGACGTTGCAACATGGTATCAGAGCTTCAGTTTTCAACACAGAGCCTGGATGGGCCGAACAAGTTTAGTTGAAGTGAAATTTCACAGAGAATTTATTTCGAAGTGGCCAAATTTCGAGTTGCAGAGCATCCATGGTAAATTTTGGAAGCAACGATGCGGAATTGGGAAAAGCCCTAATTTATGTTGTTAAATTCGTGAGAAAATCGGGAAATTCGGCCAAGTGGTCAGATATTATTATTTTAATATCTGTTCTAGCAAATTTAGACGTGGAATTGGTCGAATTTGAGGTTACAATGAAGCCATGATAGATGGAGCAAAATCAGTTGATTAAAATTCTCCATTTGTGAATTGAGTTTGGGGAAAAATTCGTTCCAAAAATGTCAACCCATAACGATTTGTTGTTGCAGAGGTTGAACTGGTGTTGTCGGGGTGAAATTGAACGAATTTCATGGTTACAAAATGTCTATGGTAAATTGGGGAAAAGGTTAAGCAAAATCCCCAATTTTTGCAGCAGAATTCACAAGGAAGTGATGCGCATAAAGGTGAGTGTGCGCAGCTAGGTGCACTAAAAATGCATGTGGCGCAGTGAAAAGCTTGGGATTGGTAAAATTCAACATTGTGTGGAAAATGTTAGCATGTGTGTGCGTGCGATAAAAATTTAGTACTGCGCGGAAAAATGTTGGTGTGCGCAGTAAAGTTTGGGCACCGCGCGGAAAAATGTTGGTGTGCGGCGTGTGCAGTAAATTTTGGGAACCACACGGAAAAATGTTGGTGTGCGGGTGTGCACAATAAATTTTGGGCACCATGCAGAAAAATAATAATGGTGCGCGTGGTGTGCGTAGTACTAGAAAAGCACAGAGGAGTTTGGTTGGTGTGCGCAATATGGGTATATGTTGTCTCGTGACAGTTTAGTCAATGGTGCACGCAGAGTGTCTGTGCGCGGTGGGGGCGTACTGAAATTTGGAATGATGCAACGTGTCGAGTGAAATGCACATGGAATATCAGTGTGCGGTACAAAAATTACGCGCAGTGGATATTGGTGCGCGACATAAAAGTAGTGCGTGTTAGTTACTGGCGCGACAGAGAAGTGATACACAGTGGTTTTAAAGTGTGCGAAGCACGATTTACCTTGTGTTGTTGTTGTGCATGGTTAATATGGGTTTACAGTTTGAAATTTGTGCGCGCTAAGTCATTTGGAGGATGAATAACAACAGAAAACCAATGATTTTCAACGACGTTTTATATCATTTGGATGCCATCTTTTTGCAATGCGTTTTTGAGGCTCTTAAGAGCATTTTTAGCAACTCAAAAACCACGAGACAGAGGTGTACCAAAGGTACAATATATCTTTGCACATCAAATGAAAGAGCTCAAATAGATCTTTCTAATGGTGTAAATTGTTCGTTAAACAGAGCGTTTATGAGAAAGTTACAGCATAAACAATGAAGGGTAAATTTTAAGACCCATCTAACTTCCAAGAGCCATAACTTTCAGCTCCGGAATCAGATTAAGGCACAGGAGCAATCAACGGAAATCTATTGAGCCATAGAAGACATTCCTAGAGATGAATTAAATTTTTGGGCATGCTAAAAGTGTTTAATATGGAAAATAATGTACCTATAACATTCCAGACCAAAAACACAAATTGGCCTAGAACTTCAGCAGGCTGTAACTAGCAGCCAAGAACCCAGAAAAGGGTGAGACTTGGAAAGAGTGTCCATAATATGTATATGAGGAAACCCAATTGAGATCATACAAAATATCTAATGGAGTAAGTGCAAAAATGCATAATTACAGTGCAGAGTTGCGCCAAGTTGAAATTGAACATAAAAGATAATGGGCAATTTTCAAATAACCATAACTTTATGATCGAGACTCGGAATTGAACATGGGAGCATGCGTTGGAAAGGTATTGGACATTGGAGTGTAAATATCCACCTAGAAAATTGATACAGGCATTCCATGTTCCAGGAATTTGGAAGAAATAATTATGATATTTTATTGAACCAAAATGGTTCATATTTTTCATGAAATTGTTGAAAAGTTAGCCTAACAATGTTTTGTTGGCTGCACATTTTACAGAGTTAATAACAATTAGATCAGATCAATATCAACATAGATTCTAGAGTAATCAAAGAAGCACAGGGTACTTACAATCAAGAGAATGAAATTAGAGGGATGGATGTCCATTTGGGCATTGAAGGAACAAACTCCAATGGACATGGAGAAGGAAGGGATGAAAACATGAATATGGCAGAGACCATTAAAAATTTGCAGAGGGATGTCCAAATCCATAAAGATGAAAATGAAAGGATTATGAGAGCCAAGGAGTAGCATGATGACTTCAACATGAAGTTGTTGGAGAGCTTGAACATAATAGAAAAGAAATTGGATAAGGAGAGTGGCTCAAGCAAATCAGGAAGTCACAGGTCTCCCGATGAGAAAAGAAAAGAAAGAAGTGTTAGCAGACATCATCGTCACTCCTCGAGGAATTCCAATAAGAGAGAACACAACCACTCAAGTCCATCCTCTATCAGGAAGCATAAGAGTTCTGGGGTGGATGAGCTACGAGGAGAAATGAAAAAAATCAAACCTCCTACATTTGATGGTGAGCACAAGAAGGATGAAGATGCAGAGACATGGCTGCTGGGCAAGAGAAAATATTTTTAATTGCATAATTATTCTTCTCTTGCAGAAGGTAGAATTTCCATCTATCAACTCAAGGGAAAGACATCCATGTGGTGGGATCAGCTTGTGCAGGTGCAACACCTTAAAGAGAAAAGTGTTACTTGGAAGGAATTCAAGAAGTATTTTGAGAAGAAATACTTGAATAAGAGATACTATGACAAGAAAATGAAATAGTTCTTTGAACTCAATCTTGGGAGTATGACCATAGATGAATATGAAAGAAGGTTTTTACAACTGCTGAAATATGTCTCTTTCATCAAGGATGAGACAATGAAGACTCAAAGGTATTTGAGTGGATTTCCATCATTTATCAGTAAAAAAATACAATATGATGATCCAAATACATTAGAGGAGACCATAAGGTGAGCTAAATGCCTATATGATCAACATAAGTCAAGACCAACTTTCCAAAAAGCTTGGGAAGACAAAACGAAATTCAAGATGGATCAGAGGAAGAAGGGAACTAAGCCACCATTCTTCAAAAATAATCCTCAGGGACAAAAAACTCCTAAAGATCCCAGAACGATTTATACATGGAGTCAAAGGCCAAGGCAACCACCTATTCAATGTTGGGGTTTTAAATTAGATCATATGTACAGAGATTGTCCTCATAGAGGTGAAAAAGTGAGAACTGTTCACAATGTACAACAAGCTGAAACAGTGGAGGACATGGGCATAAATGTACCAAGGATCTATGCAGCCCTGGACGACAAGCAAGAAGAATATTAGTCACATATGATTGAAGTGGAAGGTATGATCAACAACCAAACCATTGCTATTTTAATTGATTTAGGAGCTAGTCATAGTTATCTAGATCCTAAGATGGTGGAAAGTTTACATTTTCCAAGAAGCAAGAATGGAAAAACTCGGTTGGCGTAGCTAGCTACAGAAGCCAAAAGAAAAGTTAATGTGATGGTTAAGTCATGCCTTATGGACATGAATGGACTGAACACCAAGGCAGATTTGAACATATTGCCTTTAGGTTCCTATGACTATCTAATTGGGATGGATTGGTTGGACCAACATCATGCCATCCTAGACTATCATAACAAGACATTTACATGCTTGGATGAGGATGGGAACTTAAGGAAAGTGCAGGGGATTCCCTAGGCAGTAACCATCAGAGAAATTTCAGCGTTGCAGTTGAAGAAATGTTACAGAAAAGGGTGTGAAATATTTGCAACTCATACGGAAGAGACACCTAAACATAAGGTGCCAAATTTGGAATGTCATGCAGTCTTGGAAGAATTTGAAGATGTGTTCGAGGAGGTACCAGAACTACCCCCAAAGAGAGATATTGAATTCTCTATAAATTTAATGCTTGGAGCAGCTCCAGTGTCAAAGACTCCTTACAGAATGAGTACACTAGAGTTGAAGGAGTTGCAAATGCAGCTTAAAGAACTTTTGAAGAAGGGGTATATACGCCCAAGTGTGTCACCTTGGGGTGCCCCACTCTTGTTCATGAAGAAGAAAGATGGGACATTAATATTGTGCATTGATTTCAAACAGTTGAATAAAGTGACTGTTAAGAATAAGTATCCTTTGCCAAGGATTGATGATCTTTTTGATCAATTGAAGGATGCAAAGATATTTTCAAAGATAGATCTCAGGTCAAGATACCATCAGGTAAGGATTAAAGAGGAAGATATAAGAAAGACCTCCTTCAGGACAAGGTATGGCCATTATGAGTTCACAGTGGTGCCATTTGGGTTGTCAAATGCACCAACTGTTTTCATGTGCTTAATGAATGGTGTTTTCCGAGAATATTTAGATAAGTTTGTCATTGTCTTTTTGGATGACATTCTTATATATTCTAAGTCAGAAGAAGAGCATGCACATCATTTGTGGATGGTGTTTCAAGTATTAAGGGAGCATCAGTTGTATGCCAAATTGAGCAAGTGCTCATTTTATCAAAAGCAAATTCATTATTTGGGACATATCATTTCAAAGGATGGGATAGCAATGGATCCTGAGTAGATAAAATCCATTAGAGAATGGTCAGCACCAAAGAATGTGACAAAGGTGAGATCATTCATGGGTCTTGCAGGCTAATATAGGAGATTTATTGAAGGATTTTCAAAGATTGCACACCCAATCACTTCCTTGCAAAGAAAGGGTGTGAAGTTTCAATGGACATTGGATTGTGAAAAGAGTTTCCAACACTTGAAACAGTTATTAACAAGTGATCTAATACTAAGAATTGCAGACTCAAATGAAGACTTCATTGTATGCACAGATGCATGTAAAGAAAGACTTGGTGGAGTCATCACTCAAAATGGATTTGTTATATGTTATGAATCAAGAAAGTTGAAAGAGCATGAAAGACACTATGCCACTCATGATTTGGAGTTGGAAACCATAGTGCATGCCTTGAGGAAATGGAGACACTACCTCACGGGAAAAAGGTTTGAGCTAAGAACATACCATAATGGTCTAAAATATTTATTTGATCAGCCAACTCTAAATGCTAGGCAATCCAGATGGTTAGAATTTCTAAGTGAATATGACTTTGATATAAACCATATCAAGGGGAAAGAAAACAAAGTGGCTGATGCACTTAGCAGAAGAGTGCATGAATTGCATGCTAAATCCATTAGCATGTACCAATCAGATTTGAAAGACAAAATTTTAGAGGCTGCAAGTTTAGATTTGCATTACATGGAATTTGTGGCAAAATTATAGCAAGGTAATTTGCAACAAAAAATTGAAGAATACAAGCTAGATAATGATGAAATTATTATGTACATGGGCATAATTTATGTACCAAATTCTCAAGAATTGAAAAATCTGATATTGAGAAAATGCATAATGTACCTTATGCCGGGCACCTAGGTTATCAAAAATTATTACAGCTGTCAAAAGCCAATATTATTGGCCAAACATTAAGAAAGAGGTTGCTTATTTTATTGCCAAATGTTTGGAATGTCAAAAGGTAAAGGTTGAGCATAGACACCCAACTGGTTTTCTACAACCATTACCCATTCCTGAGTAGAAATGGGAAGTTGCAACAATGGATTTCATCACTAAACTGCCCAGAACAAACAAGCAACATGATTCTATCATGGTAGTGGTGGATAAGCTTACTAAAGCTACCCATTTTATTCCATTTAAGATCACTCACAAGGCAACCAACATTGTTGATGTTTATATGAAAGAAATTTCTAGATTACGTGGCATACCCAAGACAATTGTGTCTGACAGAGATCCAAAATTTACCTCAAAATTTTGGAAGGGGTTATTTAATGGATTTGGAACAAATTTGAATTTCAATACAACTTATCATCCAGAATCAGATGGGAAAACAGAGAGGGTGAATCAAGTGATTGAAGACATGTTGAGGATGTATGTGATGGATAAACCATCAAAATGGGAAGACTACCTACAATTGGTAGAGTTTGCTTCCAAGCATCTCTAAAGATGAGCCCATTTGAGACACTTTATGGCAGAAAGTGCAACACACCAATAAGCTGGGATAACCCAACAAACATATTAGTGGTTGGGCCAGATTTGCTCAGGGAAATGGGGGAGCAAATGATAAAATTAAAACAAAATTTAAAGGCTGCACAAGACAGGCAGAAAAGCTATGCTGATAAGGGTAGAACTCACATGGAACTTAATGTGGGAGACCATGTATTCTTGAAAGTAAAAGCCAATAGAAGTTCCCTGAAGTTGGGAAATTGTTCAAAGTTTGCAACTCGTTATTGTGGGCTGTTTGAAATCATAGAGATAATTGGTCCAGTAGCTTATATGATTGCATTGCCTACATCTATGTATGTTCATAATGTATTCCATGTGTCATTGCTAAAGAAATATAAACTTGATGCTAATCATGTTATTGATTAGAATGTGATTTAGGTAAAGCAAGAAGGTCCTTTTCAAGTGCATCTGGTATGCATTCTGGACCGAAAAATCAAACAGCTCCAGAATCGAGCTAGAGGGCTTGTAAAAGTCCAATGGATCTAGTACGGTCTTGAGGACGCTACTTGGGAGCATGAGGATGCAATGCGGGCAAAATACCCGCATCTTTTTGAAGAATTTTAAAATTTTGTTGTATATGGGTACATGATGCACTGAGGACAATGCATAAATAAGGGGAGGAGATTGTAATATCCCTCGGTCGAACCCAATTGTAAATGTAAATGCAAATGTACTTAAGCTTGTGATCTGTTTGATATCTTTTTGTATGCACCTTTCATGGCATAGTGCACCCATGTACTGCGCAGTAAAATGATGAAGTGTGCAGATTCTAGGATACCACGCGCATTATCTTAAGTGCGTGCGATATTGAGGCCAACGAGACTTTATGTATATGCTATGTTATATAGGCCGGTGAGCCGTTTTGTGATGATTAGGATGGAGAACCTAGATGTTAAAGGCCAGTGCGCCTATTTTTGTATATGCCTCATGATTAATATAAAATACATCGCTGCGCGCAGACCGACCATGATAAAAGAGATGGGGGACTAAACTCCACTAGTTAGGGAAAGGGAGGGCCAAAAGTTAAGGAAAAGGGATAAGCTAGGGATCTTAAGCCAAAAAGGAATATTATATTAATATTTCTTAAATCATAAAGTATGGATAATTGTTTGATCCTAAGTTCTAAAGTTGGGGACAAGTGGGCCAAAGTAGCTCCCAACATGACAAGTGTCAAGTTGGGGACATGCATACATATTGTTGGGACTTAGTTCATTTCGAAGGATCTTCCATCATTCTTGCCATCATTCAACCATAATTCAACCATGACTCCATGACCATTTCACTCATGCAGTCAATTATCCTTCATACATTCATTTCACTGTACCAGAACTGTATCCATAGCCATATCTGTTGGTGTACCTGGTTAGCTTGGGATTTGGACTGAAGAAGCGGGTTGTCAGGCCCGTGGGATATTGAAGAGGTGGGTTGTTAGGCCCATGAGAAATTCTCTGGGTGAGAGAATTGCTGGGAAATGATTTCTTGAAGGTGCCAAACTGCAGCTACAATGCTCTGAGACTTCCTGTCTGACCTGTTGCTGAAGCCCATAAATGAAGTGGGGCAGCCGAAGGACTGTTGAGAAGAGAAGGGGCACACTTCCTGGGTGGGACGTGCATGTGGGGAATGAGGGACTGTATGCTGTAAGTTTGAGTTGGCACCTGAGACAGAGTCTTTCCTGCTGTCTATGAGCCATTAGCTTGGTTAGGAATCCCTTTACCGGAGTGGAGTTTAGTCCCAGATCGAGGGTGATTCACTGTTGAGAGTGATGAACACTGTGGTCTAAGGTTGGGAGGTTCTTGGAATGTTTGCACACAGTTGGTGACATTCTTACCAAGATAAGTGCCAATTGTGTTATAAATTTACATTATGAATTGTTATTTACTTGCTTATTTTTTTGAGTTATCATATGTGTGGTTATAACTGTGTTTATTTTTATGGGTATTTCATGTATATGCTGCATGTATATGTTTACTGTTATTTCAGTATGAATCCATGCAATTACAAAATGTATTTGTTTGTTTACATTTTATGTATATGTTTTCGCAAAAAAATTGTGTGTATGTATTTTAATTGCATGTAGTTTGAAAAATTTATGTGGCATAGCTCAGTTGGATGCTGAGTATTTTACGGTATGTTCCACTGAGAGAACAAGAGTCATCCTTACAAGCAATTCTATGAATGATTTTCCTGTGAAAGTTCAAGAGTTATTGGTTGATTTTGTTGATATTTTGGTGGATGAGTTACCTCACTCTTTACCGCCCATCAAGAGTATCAATCACCATATTGACCTTATTCTGTGAGAAATGTTTACAAACAAAGAAACATACAGATTGACCCCTTAAGAGAATGAAGAGGTAAAGAATCAATTCCAAGAGTTGTTGGATAAAGGTTTGATCAGGGAAAGTTTGAGCCTGTGTGTCGTACCAATTGTGTTTAGTCCAAAGAAGGATGGAGGTTGGAGAATGTGCACAGATTCAAGAGCCATAAACAAGATAACCATCAGGTATAGATTTCATTTACCCAAAATGGATGATTTAATGGATTTCTTGAGTGGAGCTAGTTATTTTTCCAAAATAGACTTGAAGAGTGGTTATCATCAGATAAGAATGAGAGAGGGAGATGAATGGAAGACATCATTCAAAGCAAATGAAGGATTGTGTGAGTGGCTTGTTATGCCATTTAGATTAACGAAAGATATGAGTACGTTTATGAGGTTGATGAATGAAATAATCAAATATTTTATTGGTAAGTTTGTAATTGTTTATTTAGATGACATCCTAGTTTTCAGTAGGACTAAAGAGGAGCATTTGAGACACTTGAAGATGGTGTTGAGGAGGATGCAACATGAAAAGCTGTTGGTGAATTTGAAGAAATGTTCTTTCATGAAAACAAAACTTATATATTTGGGGTTCGTAATCTCTTCAAATGAGTTGAAGATGGATCTAGAAAAGGTGAGGGAAATCAGAGAATGGCCTTCTCCAAAAAGTGTGTTTGAAGTAAGAATTTTTCATGGGTTGGAGAGTTTTTATAGGAAATTCATCAGGAATTTCAGTAGTATTTGTGCACCCATACTGGACACCATAAAGAAGGAACATACATATTTTAATTGGACAAAAGAAGTTGAGAATGGATTTAGAGTATTAAAAGAAAATATAATAGAACAACCTATTTTAGTTCTGCCATATTTTAAGAAGACTTTTTTTTCAAGTTAAATGTGATGAAAGTGGAGTAGCCATTGGAGCAGTTTTAAGTCAATACAATAAGCCTGTTGCTTATTTCAGTGAGCAGCTAAATAATGTTAAGAAAAAGTATTCAACATATGACAAGGAATTTTATGTTGTAATTCAAGCTTTGAAAAAGTGGAGGCATTATCTTATCCCGAAAGATTTTGTCTTGTATACTGATAATCAAGCTTTGCAGTTTATAAATAGACAAGAGAAATTGAACCAGAGACATGCCAAATGGGTAGAATTCATGCATAATTTTACTTTTGTTATTAATCATATTAGTGGAAACGCTAACAAAGTTGCAGATGCTTTGAGCAGGAGATGTTTGATCTTACATGGATTTCAAGTGGAGACCTTAGGATTTGAACACCTCAAGGAATGTATCAAGAAGACCCAGACTTCAAAGAAAATGATGAGGCATGTGAGAATCCTTTGATAAGAGACAAAAATCAATGGATGGAGTATCTGATCCAACATGGACTGATGTTTAAGCGAACCGATTGTGTATCCCAAAATGATAAATGAGGGATAACTTGCTAAAGGAGAAGCATAATGGAGGATTGGATGGAAACTTTGGCCATGATAAAATGTATGAAAAACTGAGTTCTTCATACTATTGGCCATGTATGAGGTCTGATGTGAAGAATTTCATGGAGAGATGCATAATCTGCCAATATGCAAAAGGAAGGCAATAGAACACATGATTGTATTAACCATTACCTATTCCAGGCAGGTCGTGGGATGCTATAAGAATGGATTTTGTTATGGAATTACCAAGAACCTAGAGGGGAAGTGATTCAATATTTGTGGTTGTTGACATATTTTCAAAGATGACACATTTTATACCATATTAGAAAACCAATGATGCTACCCACATAGCAAATTTATTTTTCAAGGAGATTGTGAGATTGCATGGGTTTCCAAGGAGTATAGTTTCAGATAGAGATACTAAATTTGTGGGACACTTTTGGAGAAACTTGTGGAAGAAGTTGGGGACAAGTTTTTATTTTAGTTTATCATATCATCCTCAGATAAAAGGATATACTGAGGTGGTGAATCAAAGTTTAGGGGAATTTGTTAAGGAGTTTGGTCACTAAACATAACAGTCAGTGGGATCAAATTCTGACCCAAGCAAAGTTTGCATATAATGACTCACCGAATAGGAGTATTGGTAAAATCTCGTTCCAAATAGTATATGGAATGCATTCAAGAGGAATTTCAGAGTTGAGAGGTTTGGGACGAGATGAATTCCAAAGTGCAGGAGCAAAGAATTTTTCTAAGGAAATGCAAAAGTTTCATGATCAGATCAAGAGGCAACTACATGATAGCAGCAAGAAATACAAAAGCAAGATAGATTAGAAAAGAAGAGAAGTTAATTTCTAAGTTGGAGAGAAAGTCTTAGCACATGTGAGGAAGGAGATATTTCCAAAAGGGAAATATAATAAGATGAAGATGAAAAAGATAGGACCTTGTAAGATCCTTAGAAAATTTTCTACAAATTCTTATGAGATTGAATTGCCAACGGACATTGGAATACCACCAATATTCAATGTAGTAGACTTAGACCCTTACAGGATGGATGATACAGAAGGGACATATGGACATGAGGAGATTCAGTGGAAGCAACAGATGCCCATAGTAGAGAAACAACATATAGAGAAGATTCTGAATCAGAGGAATGGTAAGAAGACTAGGAGGAAGGTTTATTATGAGTATCTGGTTAAGTGGAAAGATCATCCAACATAAGATGCCAGTTGGATAACTAGGACTGATATCTAGAAGCATGGAAAGACAATGCAAGAGCTCATGGACAAGATTCCATGAATCTTTTTGTCTAGAGGACTATGATGTAGGAGCATCACCGTCAACATTCAATGAGGCCGAGTGGAGGACAACTTAACATCTAATGCGCATATTCATACTGATTTGAATTCCAAGGAGAGCACGCCACCTTAATATTTTGAACGTAATTTTAAATAAAGGCCCCATAAATTTTCGAGGCAAGAGCCATTGTATGAGATCCGGGAGATGTATTTGATTTTAATACATTTAGGATTTTACATATTTTGAGCATCGACTCATATCTAGGTTGTAATTATTCATTTATTGTAATAAGCTTAGTGCTAGGATTCTTTTACTGTGATATGAAAGAACTAGAATAATCCAGAGGGAAGGCTCGAGAAGCCCCTCATGTATAAATAAATTTAATCTATGCCCAAATGAGGTTGTTGATAAAAGAGTGAGATATAAAAGAGTTATTGAAGAATATTGTATTTTACTGCTGAAGGTTGTGGAAGAAATCTTGTTGGAGAGTTGTAAGAACCTGTGTACATATTTTTGGAATGAATATAATAGAAGAGAATTAATTTCAGATATCTGCACATGTTTTCCTTTGAGTAACTGGGTAATGTTGTGTTATTTGCTTTCTTTGTTTCATATGCATGTGTGTGCATATTATGGTTGAATGAATGGACCTTTGATGTTTTATAAGTTTTGATTGCTTCTCTTTTGAAATCCTGATGCAAGTAGTGCACAGTGCTCACGAAAGGAGTGCAAAGGCAGAGTCATTACAAACTCGATAGCTCAGGAGAGATAGTGTGAGTTGAGCCAAGTGAGTGAAAGGAGTGCATGCGTACTCGTCTAAGTATATAATCTCAAAGGATAGTCCCTTGCAAGGTGTGCACAGAGCCAACACTTAGTGAAGTGTTGAAAAGTTCCAAGGAGAACGGGTGCAAGGTGTGCATAGAAGGTTTTCATAAACCATTAAGTTCCAAGGAAACTTCATCCAAGGGGTGTGCATAGGTTCGATTCACCTAGAGTTAAAAAGATAAGGAGGAATAGTTGGAAAAAGTCATTGGAGGGAGAGTCCTTTTCATTTTCTAGGTCAAGCGGATGAGATCTATTCGGGAGGAACCAAATTCTTTCACGACCGTTGGATCCGTAAAAGAAGCGTGGGTGTTAACCCTTGAATTCCTTCGGAATTTGAGTGTTCGATGATTTTTGTGTGTTCATTGTAAAGGAGACAGACTTCCTGTAGTCCCGGAAGCTTGAAGTTAATATGGGTCATTGGTAGACAGGGGACACGTGGCGACAGATCTCGTAATTGGGGGACTTGGCACTCTGGAAGAAATGGGGTGTATTTTTTTCTGGGTCAGGAACTCTTGAAGGCCGGAGCCCATCTCGACCATCCATTTGCAAGAACACGTGGACCATTGATTGAACCCCTCGTATATTCGAAGTTAACAGACTCGGAGGAGGAAGCGCAAGTTGTGTAGTGAAAATCCTCGAAGCCCGGAGCGTGGAGTAAATAAAGACCGTCCATCAATGTTGAGATTCAATAAGAAGATCCTAGTGAAATTTATGCACCTACACTAGGATGGAGCCTCAAGCTATTTTTAGGTGGAATTCTATTTTTAGATGATGAGAAAATTCTATTTGTAGATGATGTCTATTTATAGATGGTGAGCAAATTCTATTTATAGATGTATGTCGACTATTATTATCCCTTAATAATAGTTGGACAATAAATATTAATCTATTCTCAATGAGCACTTGGAAATAGTTAACCTGAAGTGGAAAATCAGTTAGCTATAGGAAATTTGAGTTGAAAGGTTGGTTGGTGGGACATGCAAGTGGAATTAGTTGTAACTGAGTGATTCAAAGTTGTAACAAAGTTGGATGCATAGTTATGTGAGTTGTAAAGTAGTTTAACTCAGTTAAGTGAGTTAAAATGATTTGTACTAGTTATAACTGAACATACACTAGTGAGAGATCAGTGAATTAATTATTAATTAATTCACAATCAGTGGTCTCACATGCAACTGAAGATTTACTACTATTAACTACATGCATGTCAGATCCAGTGGAGACCTAGTTGAGATGTAGGTGAAAGGGACAATTTGACTATCAGTTGTGACATTAGTGGGTGCACTCATGCAACCACACACACATTGGATGTGCCCATGAGGATTGTGCAGCCTAGGCAAGAGGAATTCATTCATTGCAGGGATTTCCATCAACAGGGATTGCACAGAGGAGGCAAGCTATCTGGAAGCAGTAAATTGGCACATGAATTTGTCAATTTTTGTATGATAGTGTGAGACGATTGTATATTGTATTGAGAGCTCTTGGATTAGAGTTTTGTATGATATTGTTTCATGATCCATGGTATATACATAATATATGATAGTGGGGTTTTTAGCTTTATGCTTTCGCAGTAAAACATCTGTGTTATGTGTGATTGATATTTCTTCTTGATATTGCACTTGGTGATCGTGTTTTAAATTCCGCAAGAATATTTGTGGAAGTGATTATGTATTTAACATTGACATATAATTATTATATCAGGAGAATCCAGACAATACATAATTTGTATTAAAATTTCTACATGGTATCAGAGCACAGGAAATTGCAGAAGCTGAGTTATTGACTAGATATAATTTGAATTTGCAGAAATACTTTCTTGGTGCTACAACTGATTCAAGATCGAAATGGATTTCAATGGCTTGATGTTCGATTATGCACTTGAGGGTAGCTCGAACTACATTTCTTGGAAGGACAGGATGGAGGTAGTACTTGAAGACAATGGCTTGAAGGAATTCATTGACAAAGATGTTCCTAAGCCAGATGTTGTAAATCTTGATGCATGGAAAAAGATAGTGGCAAAGGTGAGGAGGATCCTGTTAGAGGGAGTACGAGACCACATTGTCTCAAACATTCATGGGAAATCCACACCATATGCAATGTGGAAGACTTTGACGGATCTATTCCAAAACAACAACGACCATAGGAAATTGGCGCTCAAAGATAAACTCGGGAATATCAATATGGAGAAGGGCGAATCCATTCCAAAACATATCACGGAGTTTGTCCAATGTCAGGATGAGATGGGGAGTGTGGGAATAATAGGCGTTGATGATGATTTGGTGAGATTGGATCTCCTAGGACTTCCCAAGAATTGGCACAGTTATCAAGACTCTGCCAATGGAAGGGAAAAATTGCCATATTGGGAAGGACTATGGTCGGATCTAGTGCAGGAGGAGTTCATGCGGAACACCAGAGATGGCTCTTCATCAAAGCATGATGATGAAGAGGATTGTGCTTTGGCTACCAAGGAAAGGAAAGGGAAGGGGAATAAATTCCATTCAAAATCCGAGTCTAAAGGCAAGAAGCTAGATTTGTCCAAAGCGAAGTGTTTTCACTGTCACGAACATGGGCATCTCACTACTAACTGTCCGCAGAAGAAGAAGAACAAGAAGGCTACTGGAGCTACAGATGGTGAGGCCCTTGTCTTATCACATGCATGGCATCAAGTGCATTGGGATAGGTGTGGTATTTGGATAGTGGCGCTTCCTTCCACATGATAGGAGATAAAGAGCTTTTCAGTGACTTGGAGGAGAAAGATCTCAAAATGCATAGAGAGATGGGCAACGATGGACGATACAGTGCAACTGGAATTGGTACCATTAACTTTTAGAGGGTGTCAGGTAAACCATGTCAATTGAAATATGTTATTCATGTTCCAGGTCTGAAGAAAAAGTTGGTCTCAATCGCAATGTTGGAGGATAGAGGCTATGGTGTTGTTTTCTGCGACATCAAACAACGGGTCAAGTCAAGAAGATAGGGCTTCAACTTAAGAATATCTACAAGATGAAGGTAGATGGATGCGCTTCCATGATGGGCAAGGCAGAAAAATTTGTGAGCTGGGATGAGGGCGAATTATGGCATAGGCGATTGGGCCATCTTCATCATGGAGCCTTGAAAATCATGCAACAAATATCTACTGGACTTCCAATGGGAACACTTGCTCAGTTAGATCAGTGCAAGGGTTGCACCATGGAGAAGAATGTAAATTCCACCTTTCATGAAAAGGATAACCGTGCTTCGGTGATCTCGAAGAGAGTTCACACAGACGTGTGTGGACCATTCTCGGTTGCTTCAACAACAAAACATAAGTATTATGTTATTTTTGTTGATGACTTTTCTCGTAAATGATGGATCTTCTTCATGCAGAAGAAGGATCAAACATTCTCAAAGTTTTGTGAGTTTAAAGAATTGGTGGAGAAAGAGTCAGGGAAGAAAGTGAAGGCTCTAAGGAGCGATAATGGTGGAGAATACATCTCTAACGAATTCAAAGACTTCTGTAGCAAAGAAGAAATTCAAAGAGAACTCATAGTGCCTCATAACCCACAACAAAATGGGGTCGCGGAGAGGAAGAAAAAAATGATCATGGGTGCAACACGAGCGATGTTGTATGATCAGGGCCTACCAATGCATTTGTGGGCAGAAGCATGCAACACTGTGGTTTATGTGCAAAACCATTGTCCTCATAGAGTACTTGGCATGAGTACACCTGAAGAAGCTTTCATTGGTAAGAAACTAGATGTTTCTCACTTTAAGATTTTTGGCTCATCTGTTTATGTGCATGTGACCAAGAACACTAGGAAGAAGCTGGAGCCGACTGCTGAAGTTGGGATATTTTTGGGGTACACAGAAACACCCCATAATTATCGTGTGTATTTTCCTAACAATAAGATGAATATTATGCGACGAGATATAAAATTCGATGAGGGGAAAGCCATGCGGTTGTCGCTTGAGAGGGAGATAGACTTTCATGCAGAGGAGGAACTACTGGTCCCCAAATATGAGTCTCAAGATGTGGATCAACCACATGAGGAGGTTCATGGAGTGGAGGAATCCACTCATGCAGATCCATCCATAAGAAATGGTAGAAAACGCACCAGGGAAGCTGATAGATTGAGACTAGATGCTGCACAGAATGTAGGAGCCCCTACTTCATAGCGTAGATAGAGACAGTCTCATGATTAATTTACTGGATACATGGCTCTCATGAGAAAATGTATTGTGACTGAGCCATTTTCCTTTTAGGAAGCAGTGCAGGATCCCACATGGGTAGATGCAATGGTGGAGGAGTATGACTCCATTGTAAAAAACAGTTCTTGGGAAATTGTTCCAAGGCCGGTCGAAAAATCAGTGGTAGGTTCGAGATGGATCTACAAGGTAAAGAAAGTTGTTGTTGGGAGTGTTGAGAAATACAAGGACAGATTTGTGGCCCCGGGTTTCTCACAGATCGAGGGGATAGATTACGAAGAAAACTTTGCACCTGTTGCACGATATTCTTCCATAAGGACCATCCTTGCTCTCTTAGCGCAGATGGGATGGTGCATTCATCAGATGGATGTAAAAACTACATTTCTCATTGGGATCATTAAGGAAGAAGTGTACATAGAGCATCTTGAAGGATTTGAGATCTCCGACAGCGAGTCACATGTGTGTTGACTCAAAATAGTGTTGTATGGGCTGAAGCAAGCACCCCATGCTTGGTTCACTCGAATAGACAACTATTTCAATGGACTGGGCTTCACCAAAAGTGAAGCAAATGAAAACCTATACCAAATTGTGGTGGAGGGTAAGCTTTTAATAATTGTTCTTTATGTTGATGATTTAATACTGACTGGTGATGAGAAACCGATACACTCATGCAAGGAGGACCTTGCAAAGGAGTTCGAGATGAAGGATATGGGCCTTCTTCATTATTTCCTTGGATTGGAAATATGGCAGTGAGATGGTGAAATTTTTGTGTCTCAAGGAAAGTATGCAAGGGAGATACTGGGTGAGTTTCACATGGAGGGCTGCAAACCCATGGATACTCCTCTTCCAGGAAACTGGAGGAAAGAGGATGCTACTTCTAGAGAGGTAGTGGATTCTATTGTCTATCAATAGTTAGTGGGTTCACTAATGTATCTAGTGAACATGATACCTGACATTTGCTACGTGGTTAACCAGCTGAGTCAAGCGATGGTTAATCCTACCAAGCTCTTTTGGAAGGCGAGTAAGCATGTCCTGAGATAACTAAGGGGCACATCTAAGTATGGATTATGGCACAAACAGACGGATGAGGTGAAGTTTCATGGCTTCACAGATGCAGATTGGGCAGGCAGCCCAACGGATAGAAAAAGCACATCAGGGGGGATCTTTAGTATCGGATCTACAGATGTTTCTTGGTACACCAGGAAAGATATATCCATGGCACTCAGTTCAGCGGAAGCAGAATACATGGCAGCGAGTCAAGCTGCATGTGATGCTATCCAGATGAGAAAGATCTTGGTTAGTTTGTTTGGTTCTCATTTATATCTGAGAATGATTCATTGTGATAATCAGAGTTGCATTAAACTCTCGATTAATCCTGTATTTCATGATAGATCTAAGAATATAGATAGCCGATATCATCATATCAGAGATTGTGTGCAGCGAAAGATCATGCTGCTTCAGTACATTCCTATGAAAGATCAGGATGCAAACATTATGATGAAGGCGCTCACCAGGAGCAAATTCGAATACCATAGAGACATGATCGGGGTGAAGGATAATCCCTTTCTTGTTGAGAGGGAGTGTTGAGATTCAACAAGACTATCCTAGTGAAAATTATGCACCTACACTAGGATCGAGCCTCATGCTATTTTTAGGTGGAATTCTATTTTTAGATGATGAGCAAATTCTATTTATAGATGATGTCTATTTATAGATGGTGAGAAAATTCTATTTATAGATGTATGTTGACTATTATTATCCCTTAATAATAGTTGGACAATAAATATTATTCTATTATCAATGAGCACTTGGAAATAGTTAACCTGAAGTGGAAAATCAGTTAGCTATAGGAAATTGGAGTTCACAGGTTGGTTGGTGGGACATGCAAGTGGACTTAGTTGTAACTGAGTGATTCGAAGTTGTAACATAGTTGGATGTGTAGTTATGTGAGTTGTAAAGTAGTTTAACTCAATTAAGTGAGTTAAACTTAGTTGTACTAGTTGTAACTGAACATGCACTAGTGAGATATTAGTGAGTTAATTATTAATTAATTCACAATCAATGGTCTCACATGCAACTGAAGATTTACTACTATTAACTACATGCATGTCAGATCCAGTGGAGACCCAGTTGAGATGTAGGTGAAAGGGACAATTTGACTATCAGTTGTGACATTAGTGGGTGCACTCATGCAACCACACACACATTGGATGTGCCCATGAGGATTGCATAGCCTAGGCAAGAGGAATTCATTCATTGCAGGGATTGCCATTAACAGGGATTGCACAGAGGAGGCAGGCTGTCTAGAAGCAGTAAATTGGCACATGAATTTGTCAATTTTTGTATGATAGTGTGAGACGATTGTATATTGTACTGAGAGCTCTTGGATTAGAGTTTTGTATGAGATTGTTTCATGATCCATGATATATACATAATATATGATAGCGGGGTTTTTAGCATTATGCTTTCCCGGTAAAACATTTGTGTTATGTGTGATTGATCTTTCTTCTTGATATTGCAATTGGCGATCATGTTTTAAATTCCGTAAGAATATTTGTAGAAGCGATTCTGTATTTAACAGTGGCTTATAATTGTTAGATCAGGCGAATCCAGGCAATACATAATTTGTATTAGAATTTCTACAATCAAAATCGGATGACAACCGTCTCATTTATGAATTCAGAGTTCACGCATTCAGAGAAATCATGCATTTGAATGGGAAAAAATCATGTATCTCGGAGTCTCAAAACCTCTGTGAACCATCGATCTTGGTGCATGTTGTGGGCTGTTGGTCCCCTTTGTTATTTGACTATTCACATATTCAACGTTTGAGAGGATTGCATTGCATTGTAGTTGGAACTCCTGAAGCTTGAAGCTCCAAAGTGGCTGAGGGATTGCTGTGTAAGGATATTAGCCCACTATTTTTTCCCGAGGTCACATGGAAGACTCCGTTGGAGTGTTAAGACCCTCACAAACATAGATTTGCGCATAGGGAAAAGGAAAAAAGGCCTGTGGTAACGAATTCTAAGGGTTCAGCGAGAGCCCGAGAGCTAATTCAGCTCCTTAGTTTGACCGATCCTAGACCGAGAGGTCGTGGGATATCCAGGAGGTGGTGGGTTTGCATCACATAACCATCGACAAAGATTGAAGTGCCTCATTATCTTGGCAAGCCTCCCTGGAATCACACTTCAAGTAACCAACTACTTGGGATAGACTAGTGAGATCATATGATATGTATGGGTTAGGACCGACCATGGTAGGAGATACATCTTCAACACAATGGTGAGATCTACTAGTATCAACAATATTAGTTAAAGGGATACTTGAACAAGATGATTCTCTATTGATAAAAAATGAAGAAGAGAAAGAAGAATACATCCTTTGATACTCATTTGCTACAGAATTCTCTTCATCCCATGAAAAAGACTGATAAGGTTTGGTTATAATTAGTTCATGGGAAGAGGCCTTATCCTCTCTATCTTCCAAATGTGTATCACCACCATCAAGTAATTCAAAAAGGGTCAGCCCCATTGAGTCTATTTGAGTCGTATGGTGGGTGGTTTCCTGCAAAATTAATCCCTTAAAAATATCACGATATAAATAGAAATAAGTGGAAGAATTTAGAGAATGAAAAGCTTCTCTAGAACAAGAGGGATTTTTAGAAAGTGACTCCCTGAATGGTAGTTCCTCCTCTTTAAAAACATCATTAGATTATTTTGAATCAGTGGGCTATGCAATGTCCTTCCTCAAGATGGTTTTCCTATTCCAAGTTAAAAATAGATTGCTGAGATAAAAGAGGTATGTCCTGCATGTTTATTTCTTCTCCCGGAGAGAAGAGATGATCATGTTTGTTTTTACCTTGCAAAATATGATAAATCTGAGATGTCTTCCAAAACACATTCATGGTTAGAAGAGAGGAGAAAATTACAAGAATCGTTAGAACAAGAAGTTTCAATAAATGATCCACTAGTAGTAGGAAAACATTCTTGATCTATGTCATCTATACAAGGATAATTTGTAACAACAAGACAATTAAAAACAATAGGAACTAATTCCAAATTATCCATGGGTGAGGAAAGATTCATTTCACGAATGTCTATAAATTTGTAACAACAAGAAAAAATTGTAACAACAAGACAATGTTAATCCAACATCGATAGGTGGCCGCTCGCTATTCATCCAGTCATGCTCCAATCCCGAGAAGGATTTAGTTAATGAAAAAGGACTGGTAGCTAAAACCTCAGCTCAGTCCATAAATAGGAAGCTTGGAAGATATGGCCGAGGAGACATAACTGTCATCCCGAGGTACCACAATGGAGGGTTCCTTCTTGTAGGCCCATACTGATTTGAGCTTGTGTTTGATAGGAGGAAACACAGACAGTTTGACATAAGGATGTGCATACGAAAAACATTGAATGGGATGACCAGATCACACTCATGGCAGTTGTGGGCTGATCTGATTATAAATAGATCAGTTTAAGATTTTGTTAAGGTCGTTGAATGGTTGAGAGGAGCTCCCTTTTTTGTAATATTTTGATACTAGAGTTGTTCTCTAGTTATGTATGAGACCTGAGACTTTCTTAGTAATACAAGTCAACTTCTTTCATCATCTTGTTTACTATTGTGATGAAACACTCATGCATGGATGATCCAGATGAGTTGTTGTAGTTGTATTGTAATGGAGGTTTGATTATAATGCTGATGTGACCTATTTCAGTATTCTCTTTTTTTTCCTTGCTTCCTCTTATGCTGAAATGCTCGTGCATGGAATATCCAGACGAGTTGTTGTAGTCACATGGTAATGGAGGTTTGATTATCATGCTGCTATGATATATTTCAGTGTCTGAAACTTGAGTTCAAGAGTGCTGTTGTGCCTGATTTTTTCTTCACCAAGTTGCTTGAAATCCGGATGCTCATGGAAGACTTGTCTACCTTTCTAACTAAGTCTTCCTTTTGCTCACCTTTAACCTTAAACCACTGATTGAAGTTAATGAGGACCTCATTTCCCTATGCATTGCTTGTCCAGTTTCTATGTTAAAACATTCTCGTACTGAGCTTTGTCCATTTGACCTCCACTCATAAACCTACCTCCACAAACATATTGATGGGTATGTGGCTTATCCTCTTGAAATATGAGGGTGATTCTCAGTGCTAACATTCCTGGCATCGTTTCCGAGGAACGAATTGAAGACATTTCCCTGAGATTAAACAAAAAATAAGTTCTGATTCTGAAGGTGCATCAAAAATCAGTACCTTGAAGATTGCAACTTGCACCTGACAACTCCACTATTTTAGTTGTGGCTCCTAAAGGCAGACACATGAGGTCTACTCCATAGCTTCCTCTGGAAACACCTGAAGTTGACCCAAAGAATATTATCAAGAAGGGAAATACCTCTTAAGGACTTTCAACTATTGTACCATGTGATTATGGTAATTTACATGATTCTTCTTTTAAAAACCCAATAACTTTATCCAATTCTCCTTTTATACCATCTTTTGGAGTTTACAAAAGTTCATATTTTGAAAGCTTTCCTATTAAACTTACCCCTTCTAGTCTTCATTTAGAAGGATAAATTTTTGAAACTCTTGTTTCCCCTGATATTGTAAAGTGGTTTAGATCCAGGAGCTTAGAAAATTTTCCCACTTTGGTTTTTCCTACTCCTCCTCCTATCAAAGTTGTTGTATCTAAAGAGGGGAAACTTATTTTCCCTTAAACCCCATATCATTCTCCTCCAACACTTGATCATTTCCCTTTTCCCCTAGAAACACAACTGCAGTCTTACCTATCCAAACTCCATCTCCCCCTTGTTCTCCTACAATTCACATCCCAATGGAGGTGCTAATCTCCCTAGAAACACGATGGATTCCATAATGGCTGCTAGATATGACCCTCTTGTTTTACCTCAGCCTATGAATTCTCTCCCGGTTGGAGAATACCTTAAGTATATGCCCAAGTTCACTGGGGAGGAAGACATAACTGCAGAAGAACACCTTTCAACTTTCTATAGTTATGCAGATAATCTTAACATTGAAAATGAAGATGTATGGATGAGAGTATTTGTACAAAGCCTAGATGGTGAGGCTAGGAAATGGTTTAGGGGTTTAACTCCCAGATCTATTGTTGGGATTGGGGCTCTGGATGATTCATTCTTGAGGCATTGGGGGGATAAAAAATATTTTCTTTATTATATTACAGAGTTTGGGTCACTTAAGAAAAAAGAGGGGGAATATGTTTCAGACTTCTCAAAAATATTTAATAAGATGTACAATAATATTCCCACTGAAATAAAGCCTACATAAACCTCTACCAAGATTACTTATGCCAACTCGTTTGACCCTGAGTTTTTCCTCCTGTTGAGAGAAAGAAGAGCTACCTCTTTAGCTCATATGCAAGATGCAACCCTTGAAGTAGAGTCTAATTTATTGGCAGCTGACAAACTTAGGAGTAAAAATAATAGATACAGAAGAAGAGGTAGGGATGAAGCTTCAACCTATGATTCCTCTACTTCCCACCCTCAGGTGGATGAATTGACAAAACTGGTAAAATCACTTTCTACAGAAATGGAGAAATTGAATTTTGAAGGAAAGCAGAGCTATAGGAACCCCCATAATGATGATAATAGGGGTAATTTCAGAAGACCCAATAATGCCCCTCAGATCATCCAAAGAGATAAAAAAAATAGGGATAGGGATGATAAAAAAATCCAAGCCCCTCTCCAAAATAACCTGGTTACTAATGAAGAAGGAGAGGAAGAAGATGCTGATCTTGAAATCCATTGTCTTGGTGACACCTCTTCGTCTCCTCATTTAACCCAATCTGCATATTAAGAGTCTCTCATGGATAACCAACTAAATGAGCTGAGTAAAGGGGAAAGGACCAGTGGCAATCCAAATAGATACAACCTAAGGTTAAAGAAGAAAGAGGGGAAGCCTAACATTTATGATCGACCTACTAGAACAAAGAATCCCGCGAAGGGTGTGGTAACTAGCAACAAAGAAAAAGAGGCACAAAACCCTCAGGAAGTGGTTAAGAGCCCTACCCCAGAAGTTAAAGAGATTCTGAAGCCCCCCTCCTCTTTTAGCTTTGAGAATGAGATTCAAAATATTAAAATCCCTGTACCTTTTTTGGAGCTAGTTAAGGATGACGATTTGAAAAGATACCTTTCCAAAATGCTGGAGCCTGAACCTTCATCTTATCCCACAGATTTAGTCAACCTCCAAGATGAAAAACTAGTTGTCATACTAGGACCTTTGGTAGAGGATAGGGATGACTCCTCCCCTCCTTTCTATACCTCATTAAACATTCATGATAAAGTGCTGCACAATTGCTTGATAGATTTAGGGGCATCTCATAACCTCATGCCTAAGATTGTCATGGATGATCTTGGGTTGGAAGTTACAAAAACCTACCATGAACTATACTCATTTGATTCCAGGAAGGTGAAGTGTCTTGGGGTTATTAAGGACCTGACTGTTTCCTTGTTCCAGTTGCCAATGAAAAGTGTGGTCATAGATATTGTGGTGGCTGATGTCCCCCCTAAGTTTGGGATTCTCTTGTCTAGATCTTGGATCAAAATGCTAGGGGGAAATTTGCAGATGGATCTTTCATATGCCACCATTCCTGTGTTTGAGGGGGAACATATAAGGCTTTATAGGGAAGCACAACTTGCTTACACTATCAGTGATGAAGCAAATCCTACTAACCACCCCATTTTTGCAGTTGATACTGATCTATGAACCAATATGTTACAACTCATTGATGCTCCTCAATCACCTATTGAAATCATAAAGAAACCTATTACCTCTTGTGAATATCCTTCTCCCAATACCTCTATTTAGAAGATGTTTTTTGATGGAGTCTCTTCTAGGGAGAGTGATGGTGCTGGGGTAGTCTTTATTTCCCCTACCCAAGAGACCTTATCTCTGTCTTACAAACTTGAATTTGAAACAACAAACAATGTGGCAGGATACGAGGCTCTTTTTTTGGGTTTGAGGGCTGCTAAAGACATGAAGATTGAAGAGCTAGCAGTGTTTGGAGATGTTAAGTTGATTGTTCATCAAGTCAGAAATCAATATCAGGCTAAGCACCCCAGGTTAAGGACATACATAAATGAAGTCTGGGATCTTGTTGATAGTTTCTTCTTGGATTTTAATATCTCATTTGTTCCAAGAGAGGAGAACACTATGGAAGATTCCTTGGCTATCTCAGAAAGTAAGTTCAGGGTCCCTTTGCCCCCCAAACTCAAGCATGATGTGGAAGTAAAGTATAGACCCTCTATTCCTGACAATGTCAAACATTGGAAGGTTTTTGAGGATGATCTTGAGATAAGAATATTTCTTGAGATTGTGGGTGAATTTTCTTTTTTACATATTGATCAAGATCAGGATACTGAAGAAATCCCTCATGTTGATATGTTTCTGAATAAAATTGTTGACCATCATATTGTTCAGTTACCCAGTAACGTCCATATTCCAAAAGGACTTGTCCCCTTGGAGAGATTGTTTGATATAAATGATGTTGCTATAAAGATTAAAGGTTCACTGAAGATACTGATGTGAATAAATGCAATTTAGGAACAAAGGAAGATCCAAAAAATGTCAAATTGTCTAGCAGCTTGTCGAAGGAACAAAGGGCTGAGTATGTCAAGCTTTTGAAAGAGTTTGCAGATGTGTTCACCTGGAAATATGAAGATCTAAGGACATATGACACAAACATTATTGACCATAAGATCCCTTTGAAAGAGGAGACCAATCCTTTTAGGCAAAAACTCATACAGATAAATCCCATGCTACCGCCTATTATGGAAAAAGAAGTGAAAAAGTTGTTGGATTCCCAGATCATCATTCCTTTGAGATATTCAGAATGGGTGGCAAACTTGGTGCCTGCGAGGAAGAAAAATGGGGAAATCAGGTTGTGTGTAGATTTCAGGAATTTGAATAGGAGCTCCAAAAAGGATAACTACCCCTTTCCAAAGATGGAGCACATTTGCAGAGAGTGTTTGGCTCATATAGGATGTCTATGATTGATGTCTTTTCCAACTACAATCAGATCTCTGTCTTGCCTGAATATAGAGAGAAGACAACCTTCACTAATCCTTGGGGTACATTCATGTATGCTAAAATGCCCTTTGGATTGATGAACGCAGGAGCAACCTTCCAGTGAGCCATGGACATTGCCTTTATTGGGGAGAAAGACAAATTTGTAGTCATCTATCCCAATGACATTACAATGTTCTCAAAATCTGACAAAGAGCATTTTCATCATTTGAAAAGGGTCTTCCTGAAATGTAGAAGGTTTGGTCTCTCTCTCAATCCTAAAAAATCTTTGTTTTCTACAAAGGAAGGTAAATTATTGGGGCATATTGTGTCAGCAGAAGGGGTAAGAATTGATCCAAGCAGAGTAGAGTCCATCTAGACCTTATCTTTTCCCAGATCTAAGAAAGAGGTTCAATATTTCTTGGGTAAAATCAATTTTCTAAGAAGGTTCATCTCTAATTTCACTGAGTTGGTTAAAAACATTACAACCATGCTTAGAAAATGAATAAAGGTGAAATGGACTGCTGAGTCCAGAAATTATTTTGACCAAATCAAAAGGGCTTTGATTGAAGCACTTGTGCTCATTAACCCTAACTATTCTAAGGAATTTATGATATTTTATTTTTCTCAATTTGACACATTGGTTGTTGTTTTGCTACAAAGAAATGCAAAGGGGTTAGAGAAGCCTATATCCTTTTTTAGCAGAGCCTTGAGGGATGCATAAACGAGATATGATATCATGGAGAAGCAGGCATATGCTTTGGTCAAAGCCCTCAAAGATTTCAAAGTTTATGTTCTGCATTCAAATATTTTTGCATATGTCCCCTCATCCTCAGTGAAAGAGATATTGATCCAGCCTGACATAGATGGGAAGAGAAGCAAATGGATTGCTAAAATTCTGGAATTTGACCTTGAAATTAAACCCACTAAATTGGCGAAAGGCCAAGGTTTGGCCAGGTTGTTGGTTGAATCAAATTGCAAGGCTTTGGGGGTTAATTTCATGAACATAAACTTAGAAAATCAACAAGTTGAGATTGCTGATAAAGACTCTCATGTCAGCCTCAACTTGGCAGAATGCACCTGGTATAAAGACAACATATATTTTCTGCAAAAGTTGCGGCCTCCTGATGGTTTAGATAAGAACAAAGTGAAAGATTTGAAGCTCAAAGCAATCAAATATTGTTGCATTGATCAGGTGTTGTATTGGAGGGATAATCTAGGAGTTATGTTGAGGTGTCTAGATCCACAGGAGGCCCAAAAGACCATAACGGATTTTCATGACAACTTATGTGGGGGACATCATTTCTGGAGGACTATAGCTTATAAGATCCTCAGACTGGGTATTTCTGGCCCAACCTTTTTACTGATGTTTGTGCAAATATTAGAGCTTGTGTTAAATGCCAAAAGTTTTCTGGAAAGAAACAACTCAAACCTTTTCCTTTGAAACCTGTGGTGGTTTCTGGACCTTTTCAACAATGGGGCCTTGACTTCATTGGAGAAATCCACCCAACCTCAAGTGGTTAGCACATGTGGATTTTGACTGCCACTGATTATTTCACCAAGTGGATAGAAGCTATTCCTACAAAAAGTTCCTCCCATAAGGTAATCATTATCTTTCTTGAGGATATCATGGCTAGATTTGGTTGTCCAAGCAGGATTGTCGCTGACAATGCTACTTCCTTTAAAGCTAAACCATTAATCAAGTTCTATGAGCAATATGGGATTACATTAATCCATTCTACTCCTTATTACCCCCAAGGAAATGGTTTAGCAGAGTCCTCTAACAAGAACCTAATAAAGATCATCAAGAAATTGTTAGAAGACAATAAGAAAGCATGGGACTCAAAGATGAAATTTGCATTATGGGCTGACAAAGTTACAAAAAAGAGTTCGCTGGAAGTTTCCCCTTTTTAGCTTGTATATGGGGTTGAGGATATTTTTCCTACTCAACTTTCCTTGCCTGTGGAAAAATTCCTCCAGGACTACCAAGGAGAACCTGATGATATGGTTAGAAGGATACAATAGCTGGTAGAAGTACAACATGCTAGGGAGAAACTACTTGATAAATCTCAAGACCATCAACAGAAAGTAAAAAGAGCCTTTGACAAGAGGGTAAGCAAGGAAGAATTTCAGTTGGGGGATCTGGTGCTCAAGTGGGATGCCCCCAAGCAAGACAAACACAAACATGGTAAATTCGAAGCCTTATGGATTGGTCCTTTCAAGATTTCTGAGGTATTTTCAAATAACACCTATAAGCTGCAGAGCTTGGAGAATTTTGAATTTTTTGGTGGCCCTATCAATGGATACTTTCTAAAAAAATATTTTTCTTAAGCCATGAATGGATTTCCACCATTGTAATTACCACTTCCTTTTTATTTTCTATTTGAATAAGAGACTCCATGACCCAAAGGCTAAGGCACTGGAACTGCATGTTCTTGGCATCTCGCAGGGAGCATGCCATCTCCTATGGAGCCCATGCTATCACATGAAATTTTCCAGATTCATGGGTGACAACCATGAGCACAAACATGCAGGAAAGTGTAGTTTGCAGTGCCAAAAACCCCCTGTGCATTTAGATTTAGTGCCATCTCTAGACACAGTTGGAGGGTTTCCACAGTTGGCAGGCAGATAAAAATTTGGCGGGGGCGATAAATAAACATCGCTCCCAGATCATAGATCATGATAGGATCAATGAACACCTATCATTTTAGTGCCACAAGTTGCACGAGTGTTAAAATCCAAAGGCGGGCCGAAATCCAAACCGTGGTATTGCGGGGGGGGGCTATGTGGCTGAATATGGTGCATTTCGGGCCTGAAAGTGATGCGGGTCCAAACCACTTTCGACGGCCCCGAAATCGCGTGCATGTATAATGTCATATCCAATAGCAACAGGTGCTCGCCCACTAGTCATCCAACCGCGCTCCAATCCCGAGAAGGATTCAGTTAATGAAAAAGAACTGGTAGCTGAAACTTAAACTCAGTCCATAAATAGGAAGCTTGGAAGCTATGGTTGAGGAGACAAAACTGTCAGCCTAAGGTACCACGATGGAGGGTTCCTTCTTGCAGGTCCATACTGATATGAGCTTGCGTCTGACAGGAGGAAAAACACACAGAATGAAAGAAGGATGCGCAGATGGAAAACATTGAATGGGATGACCAGATATCACTCCTGGCAGTTGTGGACTGATCTGATTATAAATAGACTAGTTTAAGATTTTGTTAAGGTCGTCGAATGGTTGAACAGAGCTCCCTATTTTGTAATATATTGATACTAGAGTTGTTCTCTGGTTATGTATGAGACCTGAGACTTTCTCAATACTAGAAGTCAATTTCTTTCATCATCTTGTTTAATGTTGTGCTGAAACACTTGTGCATGGATGATCCAGACAAGTTGTTGTAGTTGTATTGTAATGGAGGTTTGATTATAGTTCTTCTATGACTTGTTTCAATATTCTCTTTTGTTGCCTTGTTTCCTCTTATGATGAAATGCTCGTGCATGGAAGATCCATACGAGTTATTGTAGTCACATGGTAACGAAGGTTTGATTATCATGCTGCTGTGATATATTTCAGTGTCCGAAACTTGATTTCAAGAATGCTCTTATGCCTGATTTTTTCTTCACCAAGATGCTTGAAAGTCAAATGCTCATGGCAGGCTTGTCCACCTTTGTAACTAAGTCTTCCTTCTTCTCACCTTTAACCTTAAACCACTAACTGAAGTCAATGATGACCTTATTTCCCTATGCATTTCTTGTCCAGTTTCTGTGTTAAAACATTCTCGTACTGAGCTTTGTCCATTTGAACTCCACTCATAAACCTACCTCCACAAACATATTGATGGGTACTGGGCTTATCCTCTTGCAATCTAAGGGCGACTCTTAGTGCTAAAAATATCGAAGAAAAGAATCGAAGAATATTCCTTCTTCGATTCACGTGTTGAAGGTTTAAATTCCCCAAAAAGTGCTGATGTGTATTCAGAGATGATTATTTGGCGTCCAGAAAATTTGTGAAGTTTCATGGTATCGACAAGGGGTATTGAAGAATATTCACAACTTGTTCCAATGCCTCAGTGCAAAGGTATCAAAGAAAAGAATCGAAGAATATTCCTTCTTCGATTTTCGTGTTGAAGGTTAAAGCCTGAAAAAAGTGATGATGTGTAGTTAGAGATAATTATTCAGCATCCAAAAAATTTGTGAAGTTTCAAGGTATCGAGGAATATTGCCTCATGGCTTTATTTTGCATGAGAAAGATCCGGATTGTCCTTTTAGTGACGATCAACGGTCATGATTAAAATTCATTCGGTTTCTGAAGGAGACCGTTCAGAGTGTTAACTCCGACCATCCAAAGTTATAACCTGAATACTGTTGCATAAAAAATATTCGACTGTTCACTCAGGGAAAATATCGATGACTTGGGAGAGTTTCGCTTTGGCAATCTGCTCGAGGTTTAATCTTGGGATTTTTTTGCAAATTAATAATCCCATGGTTCTGATGTTGTTTTCTTGGAAGGAAAGGGGATTAGCTTCAAAAGAGCTTGCGTAATTCACCAAAGAATTCATCTGTGAATAACATTGTTATGTGAAAGAAGAAGACAAGGATTCAATCTGAGGCAACGAAGGAACATTTGTTAACTGAGAAACATAGATAAATATATGTATTATGGGTACTGTTTCCATAAGGTCACCAATTTTGAGAATGAATGAAGGTCATCAATCAAGTAGTGAGTGAAATTCAATCCCAACCATTCATCGGGGGAGGGTTATCAGAGTGATTTGTGATATTAGAAGTAGATGTACTCTGATGGAGAAGGACTTCGACAATGAAGAGTGTGAATTTTAGGGACAATGAAGCTCTAATACCATTGTCAGAGTATGTGATCGGAAGGTTGGGAGGACAGGTAATGGGTGCCACATTAGCACCATGTTGATACTACGTGGGATGGCACAAGTGAGAGGGAACCATGTGGATGTCACATGGAAGTGGGGTGGAAAAGGCGAGTGAATACTTAGGAAACTTTGAGATGCCATAAATTTCAATATAGAACTCAGATTTAAGTATGGTTTTAGTCGTTGAACAACTCTCGACGGAAAAAATCCAACTATGATATTTGGTTAGAGGAAATAATAGAGGAAAAGAAGGAGAAAACCCAATAGGCCTTGGGATTGGGTTTTAGGAGAGAGGGAAAGCCAAAAGAAGAATTCGGTAAAGATAAATCCAAAGAGGCTTCGGGATGGGTCTTTAGGAAAGGTGGATCCTATGGCCTTGGAAGCTCAGGACCTCAGGGAAATAGAAAAAGATGAGGCTTTGTAAGGATCAAAGTCAAGGTTCTAGAAAAGGATCAATATATTCCCCCACATTCCTCTCAAGGTTGGAGCGGTCATGTGATCAAAGTGGCTATGCAAACCTTCTCCTGCAAAACAAAAGAATGAGATCAACCATGCAATCAAAAGAACACTAGCCATTACAATAAACAATATATTCCCTACCTTTAACCCAATTTATGAGAGATTGTTAGGTTTATTGAAAAATAGCGTGATGACTGTAGGTGAGTGTCTTAAGACTACATATGCTAATTCTTAATAGAAGAGTAGGATTTGTATGCAAGATCACAAGTATGAATTCATACAACATAACACGTTAGCAAGAGGATGCATAATTTGAATTAGTCAATCAACAAATAATTAGCCACAACCTCATCTAGGACATGCAATAGAACATCAGACCTTGTAGCCACACAGTATCATCAAACACTTCAGAATCAACGAATAGTTGAAACAAATGTCAATGAAATTTCATAAGTCATTAAGCATCATGAAGACATTTGAAGTCATTAGATCGAAAAGAATAATCAACACCCATAAAAAAAAATCATCCAACATGATAAAACCTCCAACTCCCTCAAAGTAGGCAAAGACATAACATTAGTCTCAAGTGGTAGAGGATTAGGAAATATGATTGAAGTTTTAGTAGGGGACCCCTTTCCTTTCGCTTGTAAAAGAAAAAAGAAAAAAAGGAGGGTTTTTGTGACCACAACACCATACCAAAGATTTCTCACAAATATTACAAAATATAGAGGGTTGAGTCCATAACAATTAAATATTTGCCCATTCCTAAATCATTTTTCAGGTAATATTTGCAACTTCGACTTCGTAGTCATTTCAAAATTTTACCTTGATGCAATTTTTAAAATTGATTAGGAAACGTAACTCCTAAAATAATGGACATTAAGGCAAACCCATCATTACCATGAATTCAATTTGCATAAAAGAAAACTCAATCTTAAAATGGATATCATTAAGACTAATAGTCGGGTGGCATCTAATCATTCTCTATAAGAGAAGTTCTAACTAGAATTTAGAGTTATTAAGACAAACAATTAGTTGTTATCAATCATTTGTAAAAGAGAAATTTAGTTTATAATTTACCACAATTAATACCAACTCTTTGTTGGCATCATAATGTTTTGCATGTGGGAATTTCAACCCATTAATTAAAAGTCATTAATGCCATTTCTTTGTTGTCATCAAACATTTTGCATCAAAATAATTTTTCTTTTCTTCCACCAAACATTCTTATTGTAAAAACTACATTTCATCAATATATAACATAAATATGAAGTTACTCCACTCCCAACAAAATAAAAGTAAAAGGACATAATTAATTGCATAAAGGTATGTTGAAGTGGGATGTAAGTGGAGTTTACATGTTGGAATATGCAACTCCCACTTGTCTTAGGTGTGATCATATTAGTTCTTATTATGATTATTTGTCATAAATAGGTAGAGTTCATCTTTACGTA
>ML787358.1:138649-152898 GCA_009831015.1 Picea engelmannii
ATGTAGAGTCTATTTCCTAGTCTTTGGGAAGTTGTTGGAACTAGTTGGATTTGAGAGATTATCTCCAACTAGATGCTTCCTAGATTGGTGTGAGGTTGAGATATTTATTCAACCAAGTTGATTGTGTGATCAAGGTAGTTTGTCTATCTTGAGACAAATCTTGATGTATTTATATGTACTCTATTTCATTGTTTAATAGAGCGCTCATGCACAATTTTGATTTGTATAAGAACACTTCCTACTCTTCCATTTCCTTTCATTACAAATCCCATGGTACATCGGTAAAGAGGTTATGATACATTCCTCATCATCACTCTTGATTTAGAGGACATGAAAAAAATAAAATGAGACCAAATTTATACAATTAAAGTGTCATTATTATTCTAAATAATAAAAGATGCTTTTCTTTCAAAAATAAATAATTTATGATAACTTAGAATATAAATATATATATATATATATAAATTATTTACAAATTACAATAATAAATAATTTATGATAACCTAGAATGAATATATATATATATATATATATATATATATATATATATATATATATATATATATATATATATATATATATATATATTTCAAAATTATTTACAAATTACAATAGGCTTAAATGCCAAGAGGCATATATACTTAAAGAGAAATACATTAGCATTAACACAACATAAATTAATAGCTAGTAACAAAAAAAACTATAAAACAAAGGTTAAAATAATGTCAAAACAAAGCACAGGTGAGATGCAGAGGTGAGTCCAAGGTAAATAAACTTATAAGAACACAATAATGCCCGAACCAAATTTTTTTCAAAGCCTCTATGTCCTGAGTATACGAGAAAATAAAAATAACAACACATTATATAAAAGAAGTAGGTTAAACAATTGTTAGAACACATCACCATACCTGAAGAAAAATTAGCAAACAAATTACACCCATTAAATAGATTCCAAACCTTAAGACAAACACAATATGAATGGATCTATCAAACAATGCACATTTTTAGTATTTCTCTCAATCCAACAAAGAAATAACCATTTACATAGTGATAATAACTATAGGAGAAACAATTGTAACATACATAGGAAAAAAGAGTTTGTAATCACCTTAGCTTCAAGAACCATCTTCCACCTTCTCTGCTTTTCTGAGTTGAATATAGAAAGGGATTATGGTATTTTCCAATGTTAAAAAAAAATATTTTGTAATCTCATTAGCCTCAAATTAGTCTCTAGATTAGCTATACAACTATAAGCCAGGGATAGTACAACCAGATTTAATTATTTTATAATAATGATAAACAAAAAATTCACACTAGTATTCAAAATCCTAGATATACTTAAATTCTTAATATTTAATCTCTCGCTTCTCACCTATGCCAACTCTTGAATTCCAATTGGTTTTCCTCCCAACCTATTTTAGGAAAAAAATCTTCCCCTGAGACCCTCGAGCTACATGGAATTAGAATCTTTTGTCTAACTGACTCATAATCCTCTGTTTGACTAAGAACCCTCAACAATCTAGCTTCACTTTCAAATTTGGTTAGTTTCACTTTCAAATTTAGGTATGTCTTTCTTTGTTCCAAATTTTAGCACCATTTCTCCATTTTTTTCTCCACCCCTGGTTTTCCCTTCTATTTTAAAATTCATCCCCATTAACACCTCACCCTCTCATGCAAAAAACCCTTATTTTTATTTTCTTTTAAATAAAAAGTATCTATTATACATGGGCCACATGGTGCACCTCCCATTTCCCCCTCATTACTTTATTCTAAATTTATTTAAAGATTCCCCTTCCAAGTGGGTGATTAATCTCTTTTCATAATTAATCAAGAGGTCATTTTAATCACTTTGCTTAGTTTGAAATCTAAAAACTGACTGTTGGGGAATAAGGATTCCACACCCTTACTATACATTCTTGATCCTGATTAGGTAATATATACTTTATGTCCTTTTATTTTCTCTGCAACATAGAAAGCACAACCATTAACCAAATTGCCATATCAATTTTCTACTATAAGAAGCCAAATGGATCTTAATTGAAATTACTATTCACATGATTCTCAGAACCACAAGAGATCATCGAACTAATAAGTTCATATACAAATGTAGTTATTAAGAGTGACACCTACACCATATATTTGGATCCCGACACATGATATGTTAATAGTTAGTCAAGAATACAAGAACATGGGTAGCTATCCTAAAAACACCCTTCCTATAGAAATAACACGTTCTCTTGGAATCATTCCATCCTTAAGACATAGTGTACACCCATATATAATCATATGGGTAGTTTATGAAAAAATGCCAAGGCTTCTTATCCTAGTCACGTGTTCACGTTTCCCTCCATATTCTGATGGAACATACTTCCATCATCAAAGAAAATACCACAAAATTTGCATAGCATGGTAGATCACCATCATACACAAATTCCCATGAATGTGTGTACACACACTGACATTACCAATAAAAAAATTAAAATACAATAAAAAAAATTAAAATAAAATAATAAAGGAACAATATGATTTTACTCCATATCAACTCGGAAATAAGCAATAAATTCAAAGCAAAGAGAATTCTCAAATGAAACTAAGATTAGAGTTTCAATCCAAATTGTGGAAACATAGAAGTCATTGCAGTTTAAGAAAAAATCGTCCCAAACATAGCTATATCTTATTCTCTACTACTTTTCTCAGTCTTTGAGAATACATATTGTGCCATACATACCACCATAGAACATTGAGAATACAAATTGTCCCAAACATAGTTATGCTAAGCCCATGTTGTAATAACATTCTCTTAGATGTATGTATTCCAGATTTGTTGTCCACATCATGTAATTGAATTAAGTTGAATGGTAAAACTAATGTTCATATCATAACATCTACAATGATGTAAAAAAGGCTCACATATATGTGTAAAAAACTATTTATAATATGAACTCTTTAAACATGATGTCAGCAAGGAATAATGTTCATAAGGAATTGCAGTCAAAACATTGTTACGAGGAAAATATCTCTATGGCTAGGGTAAACCATAACAGACGAAAATGATTGCATAAATCAACTCTATTCTCAAGTATGCTATGTAAACAAATATGCTATCAAGACAAGATAACATTCCTACCTCATCCAGTCGTTCGATGAAATTCACCATTGAGCACTTGACCCAAAGCAATATACCTGCAACTAGTCCCCAACAACCAAACAACGCAAGCATATGGTGATATTATATGATGTTAGCACATTCAATAGAATAATCCATTAATAAAATGACAAATACGCCCATGGAATAATAATTCCAATATTTGCAAGATATCAATTGGATGGGAAAAGAGTATTTCTATTAATATATGATCAACAAAAGTAAAAATGTTACAGACTTCCATGTCGGCACGGTTTGAAACCAAGAAACTAAGTTCCTTCCAGTTGGGCCTCCACCACTTCAATCCTCCAACAAAGGCAAGCTCATAGAAGAGAGACAATGAAGTTCTCAATCAAATAAGGGAAGAGTTTGGGGGCTGAACACTGTGTTCAGACTTAAAGGACAAAGGGATGCAAACTCAATATGAAGTAAATAATTTCCCCAGAGTAACTTTGCTCTCAAAGTTGAATTCTTTCTCCTCTTTTCCATAGCTCGGAATTGGCCCATTTATAGGCTTCAAATGGAACTGAAGGGCAGAGTCAAAAGGTTTCCAGTATATTGAAGGCCAAGGATCACAGATCTCTTATCGTGACATGGAAACCTGAATCCATTTTTCATTTTTTGGCACAAATCTCGATGTATGCGGGTTGTAGTGGTGCAACCTACGTATACACATGCTGTATAGTAGGCAAGGTGCGTACATGTGGAAAACTATGTATTTTTAGCTCTGGGATTTACAAACAGGGATGATAAGTCTGCATAGGGAAATGGAAAAAGGCCTTATGTGCAAGATTGCATAGGGTGAGACAAATCTTGCTATAACAAACATACTTCTACATATTATCAATTTAAACAACAATTAAATATACAAATACAATTTCAATAATCAAAGTTGGGTCATCAAATTCCATCTTCATGCCCATGCCTTTGTTGGACACACCTACCACACTTAGAGGGGGCTGTGAATGAGTGTGGGGCTCTTTTTCCGAAAACTTCCCTCTTTCACAAAGCTCCTTAGTTAACATTCAACATTTATTCATTACCCATTGCTGTCATTTGTAACTAGTTAGATGTGAACATATATCCGAAATATATCATCAAGAAGTCATCACCACAAGGAACATAAAGAACACAAGATGTATGTACAATTTTTCTTTTTATTATGGACAACAATCCGGGGGTTTATCAACAACAACTGAATAGAGTACAACTCTACAAGAGCACCAACTCTATAATGCAAGACTCAACTTACACCCTCAACACCAACTGAGATGAGGCAACAATCCTCAATAGATATCAATCTGTCAACAGGTACGCGACCTGTCAGTAGTGCAACCAGCGTGTGTACGCGCCCTGGCTCACTATAGCCCGTGTATGCATGCGGCCAGTGTATACATCAACCTGCGTATACCTTCTAAGTTGTTAGGGTTTATCCTTAAAGATCAACTCAGATCATCTGCAAACAATGTATCATTCTCTTCTGTCTCTGACTGTCCAATCTGCCCACCAGCTAGTCACAACACATCCAAGATCTCCAATAGCTTGTTCATGCTCCACAACAAATCAATATGAATGCTATCTCAATCATGTATAAACAACTAATATACCACAACAATCATGTCACTACTGAATCAAAAGAGTACTGCTCACTCCATCAACTAAATCAACCAAACTGAACCACATCATATAAGCCATACCAAGAATTCCCTAAGAATTCACAACACATCAAACAATGGTATCCATCAAGATAATAATGTAACCATACCAGTGTCTCAGTGATAGATCTGAGACCATAGAATGCAGATATGGAACTTGCCTCATCATCCAAGAGCTTGGCACCAGCTCAACCACAAGTCTTCATCACTCCATCCACTATATGCGCCCTGTCCTCATACAACCTGCGTGTGTATGCGCCTTGGCCCATTACAGCCTGCGTACACCTCAGAAACTAGGGTTTCTGAAGCTCCGAGACTTTTTCCATCAAGATCTCCGACATTTCTGAAACTTTGATGCATCCATGAGATCCTCCTCACGTTCTCTTTCTCAGAATATATATTCAATCATGCTCAAGAGATCCATACCAAAGATGCTCTCACAAGAAGCTCTCCATCAATACTCCAAAAGATATTCTCACAAGAATCTCTCCATTGATCCACAAAAAAGATGATTTGCAAGAGTCCATAGCTATCTTATTTATACTTTCATCCTCTAGGTCACTTAACCCATATCTAGGTCACTTAACCTAATTTCCTTATTTTAGGGTTAACCACTTTCCATAAATAGAAAGTTCTCCAATACTTTATCATTTAAATATTCCTTCTTGATTTTGTCACTTCTCTTTATTATTTAAATAGTCCACCTTGACTTGTCACTTTACTTTATCGTTTAAATAATGATTTCTTCTTTTCAAGCACTTTGACTTCTTTGTCCTTTTGGGGCTTCAAGCCATCATATGGGGGTCCTTCAACTTCATAGAGCCATAAATCTCAAATCGTGAAGAGTTAATCTCAAATCGTGAAGAGTTATGTGACATTCCACATACCACCAGAAATGGCATGACAAGCACTATCCATATATGATAGTTTCACCAACAACTTCATTGATATTCATCTCATTATTCCACATACAAGCATGGGTCCTCCAACCATTCTTCTAGGATAACTCAATCCACAAAGCATCTTCCCGTGAGGGCTTTCACCATAAGGGGACCACTTTGGAGTTCATCCATTTGTGCAACTTATCAATCATGATAAGACAATAATGATTCATCTTTGCATCAATTCACCATTGCATCATATACATCAACTATGCATCATGTATCAATGACAACTCATTGATCCATCTTCATCAATTGGTTTCCACTTGACATCTATCATTCTCATCAAGGACAATACATATACATTGTTCATCAATCATCAATCATCAAGCCTATCAAAAAATCCATCACTTGACATCAATCAATGACATAAATCAATCACTTGACATCAATCAATCAAACCATTGACATCAATGACAACATGATCCAACGACCTTATATCTTTGTTCCAACATTTCATCTAGTAACGTCATAGTTTTGGCTCAACACCCTCCATCAACCTAGAACTTGATCAATCATGCATATTTCCTTTACTGAAACAAGTAATAAATAGACCATGCTTAAAGCATGCACAAATAATTAATTTTATGAAGGTAACATGTTAAGGGAACTAGTAGTGAAGGGTAGTTGGGGATTGGAGATGGGTACTTTCTATCAACATGCTTTGTCACCATAGTTGTTGGATGATTTCCTTACATCAAGATAGAGAGTGGGGTACTTGAGGTGACAAAAGTTGCTATGAAAAGCAAGGGCCTGATAGCATATAATTCCAAACTACCTCATTGAGGAAAGAAATTAATATGGATTCTTCATGACAATGGATTGTTTACTGGTAGCACTGTTTCAATCAACCGATAAAATATTTTAAGGATTTGGCCCTCAAACAAACTATAGTAAGATGATGGTAGTGCCTCAAAATATCATTGTAAGAAAGGGTTTATTAGTATAAAGGAGAAAAACTCGCTATAAATCTTAAAATGTTTGTTTAAGAAAATGAGTATGACCTTTCAATGTCGAATAAACTTAACTGGGTAATCATTTATGAGGGACAAATATTTAATTAGTATCTTATGTAGGACTAGTAAACAACATGATCACACCATTTCTTATTTGTGATTCATTTATTGAATAATAGGGTGGTGATTAGGGTAAATGCAAGTTATGGCTAACACATGAGGCTATTAAAAGAACCACTTGGATATGTGTCAATGTAAACTCCAACAACATGAAGGGTGTAGATTACAGACAACAAATGGGTAGAAAAACATCATCTAGCTACAATTTATGGTGACAAAAATGGAAAAAACAAGTCGTTGGGTGGATTCATTACCATTGTTCATCGAAGAAATATCATAATTTCCAATTGAGATTAGATTATGGTTGTCTCAAGAAAGAGGCAAAATGCAAATTATCATGCAATTAAATTTCTATAAACACCCATTAGGACTGCATATGTACAAAATAATCCAATCCATTCATCATGAAACCTATATTTTATTCTTCAAATAATCTCAAACTAGAACTTAGTTCCTTCTTTATGTGATTTAATTGTGTAATTTGCAATTCACCTACATAATTCTTCAAACACTTCTCAAGGACATATGCTATAGATGGGAGAAGGAGATTGTCTTCAAGACCATATATACTTGTTATATTTAAATCACACGCGAACAACCCTTCTATGTCCATTAAAGAAAATGGATTAAAGAGAATAGTTCATCCACTAAACCAAGGCTAATAAAAGAATGTATTCATCATATACAATAGGTTTTTAGAATATCCATAAGGCCAATAGACAATGGTGCTAAGAAAATCCCAAGAGATGACATGTAGAACCCAAAATGAGTAGAAATGGGACATAAACCTATGCCATGGGACTAAGAAATGAATGGAAAGATGCCTTCTCAACACTAGGATAACATAAAAATGACAACATTGTCGAAGAAAATGCAAGAGAAAAAATTAGGAGGTTGGATAATGATAAGCTCTAACCTTTACTCGTGGTGAATCTAGGTGTTCCATTGATGGACCTCCATATGGTTGAGTTAAAATATATCCTTTAAAATCAAAACACAACTTAACTTATCATAAAATAAAATAAAATAAGTGATAAACACACACAAACACACACACCACATCAAAAATGGCTCCAATTGAGAAAGATATTCCACCCGCTGGTTGCTAGAATATGGGAATCTTTGGTAAAGGAATATTTTCCATTAGGAAACAACACAAATTTTTTTAATGAAATTTTGGTTTTTAAAAAAATATAAAAGATAATATTTAAAAACACAATAGAAAATTAAATGAAGGTAAGCATTCTCACCCTCACCCAAAAAGAGATGACCAGGAAAATAACACAACCATACAAAGAAAAGAGCTCATAGAAGTGAGCTAGAAGAAAAGAAATACTATGTTTCCAAGGAAGAAAAGGATCAAGTGGCCATTGACAAAGGAATGGCAACAATAATCATGTTTCTTAGAAAGCAAACCAATCATGATGGTATGGTGATTGTTGCATTTTGTTGCCTAGACCAATAAAATGGAAAAAATGAAAAAAATTAAGTAATAGTAAATAATCCAGGATAAAGAAGTGCTTTACTTTCCACTTTGATTTAATGTGTATAAATTATAATTAATCTCAATCTTATTATTGCAACTCATTCAACTCAATCATTAAGGTGTGTGTGTGTGTGTGTGAATTAAAATTGATTAGATCTTGTTAGATTCCATGCATCAATCTCCACAAGTAGTTCCCTCCTTCTTATGGCAAGAAAATTATTCATTAACTTTGGTTTAAACCCAAAACTACCCAAGGCACATCTTTTTGTAGCACCCTTGCTACCTTATCTCAACCCAAGCAAGCACAACTAGTACCAACAAGCACAAAGGTCCAATAGGACCTAGTGTTGTAGTGGCTCTAATACCATATGCAATGACTCTCAAATGCTAAAGCACCAACCAAGGCCTAATGTCCAAATATAACCCAAGAATGGACAACATTTTTTTTTTATAAGTTTTTTAAATACATCTATAAGTCTAATAATCATCACGGTTGAAGATTTTTATAGGCCAATTATTCACACATAAGCAACCTAGATTGAGTTCAAGTACTATCTAGCTCCTATTATCACTCTGTAAATTCCCAGAGGTTGTTGTGAGGTAAGAAGAAATATATCAGAGGTAACCTTAACCAACCACTTCGAAACTGGGAGCTAGCCCTACCAGCTTCAGAGAGGGATCTCTCTATGAGTTTTAGATTTGTTTGGACTTTCAAGATTTTAGGCTAGTTAAAAAGGAACATAACCGAGTTGTTTGTATTGTTTTTAAATGAAATAGATGAATATCACTGCTTCCATTAGGCTATGGGGTCTGTCTTATAAAGATAGGGGTCAAACAAAAAAACTCGGAGATTTCTTTCACAGGGAAAGATAATGCATTTACTGGGTTCTTTAGCAATGAAGTGAAGGATAGCAGAAAAGACGAGGATATCAATTAAAGCAAAGAAGAAATTAAGAATTTCTTTACTGTAACATTAGAAGATAAACATTTAGATATTTCAAATGTCAGAAACAGGGTATACATGGATAAATCCTACAACATTCGCTACTTTTAAATAATCAGATTAAGAAAACAATATGATAACTGAGAGGGATAAACTTTTAACACAGAAGAGTAAACATCACCAATAAATAACACACATAAATCCTGTGGAATGTCTCTTTGTATTACTGGACGATCTCTTGATAAAGTTACAGTGTTTAAAGCTTATAGAGTGTAAATATCAACCCCCAGTACTTCAAAGTTTGAAGTATTTATAATCAAAATTACAAACGACCCTGTCATTGATGACCAAGACGTGGCGAGAAATGAAACTAACTAACTAAATAACATAATGCAAAAATCTAGGTAACCACTGATGATCTGTTGAATTCTTCATGCTGAATTTGGGGAAGGCTGTTGGTGAGTCACCCAAATGACTTGGACTGATCTGTCTGCTGACTTAGCTTGCACACCTCATTTCCTACTTGATCAAATTACACAGTTCTTCCCATCATAGCTGACTGGGAATGGTGACTTTGAGTAGTCTATGGTATACTTCATCTACTTCTGTGTATTTGGAAAAATTTGGTTTGATGATGAAGATATATTTGATCTCGTGTTGTATACTGATGTCTGGCTGCAAAGTCTCCAGGAACACTTTGCCCGTTATAGTGCCTTGTATCCCTAAGAACTTGGAACTATCCTTGGCCATTGTAGCCATTTTCTGTTTGTAGTCTGAAAGGGTCATCTACTTGTCATTAAGAAAAATCAGACCAGGAAGACCCTTTTTCTGCAGAGCCTCGAACTTACTGAAAAACCTTTGAACTCCAATGTCCATGTTCTGGACTTTTTCTTCCAATTGCAACATCAATCCTTTTTTGGTCAGAACCCTCTTGGCTTTGAGGATGGTTTTTGTCCTGTCTTCGATCTTCAAGTCTTCCAGTTATTCTCTGGTTTTTGAGTTCAGAAATTTAATTATTTCATTGGCTTCAGAGGGCATTTCTCCTAACTCTCCTTTAATTTTGTCAATAACCTGTCTGTTTCTTATCACTAGCTCATTCTACTCAAACATGATCTATACCATAGGCCATATTTCATTCATGGATTTGGAGATATCCATCCAAATATTTTCTTTGGCCTCAGCAAGTGTCTTGCCTACCACTGTTTTTTTTTGGAGTTGTTGCAATTCCTGTTTGAGCTTATATGATGTTTGCTTCTTAGTGTGGAAGCTTGTCTGGTAAGAAGTCTTGAACTCCTAAAGACTCTCAACCTACTTTTTCAGTCTGTTGATCTCCATTTCTTGTAAGTTCATATCCTCCATGGATTTTGCAAGCTCCATTGTCTTTTCCAGAGCTGACAGTGGGGTGGCTGAGGGAATTTATGCTGTGGTGGTTGTTGCTACAGTAGCTGTGCTGACTCCGGTGAGAACTGCACTCAATGGAATGAATTCCATCGGTGTTGATTGTTCCTTCTCCTTTACCAACCTTTCCAACTCTGCTTCCATTTCCTTTAGCTGTGCATTTTTCTCCATGATCAACTTGAGCATTTCATCCGTTTCTCCTTGTGTCTCAGCGATCTCCTTAGCTTGCGCATTATCTGTGGGTGGAAATTTTAATTGTTTTCTCAGAGATGCTATATCAACGTTCTTCTTCTTTAGCAACTCCTTTGTTCCTTTCACATTCAAGGGATCATACCCGATCTTGACTACCAATTCCTCTAGGGATTTTATCCTATTATCCTTTGCAAAAGAGGATATCTTTTCCAATTTCAACTGGGTCTGAACATTGTTTAGAGCTACTTGTAATTTTGCCGCTGTAAAGGAAGCACGGGTCAAAGTGGAGAAAACCGTTTCACCAGTCTATCTGTGTAGATCCATCTGGTCAGTTGGATGATCTTGTTTTGTATCAAACACAAGGGTTGACCTTTTGTAGTCACTAATTTCTTTGGGTTGAGGTACCTGTGCCTGAAGAAATGCAAGATTCATTCTTCCTTTTTCCGTGTCGAAAGTTGATAACAGTATGTGTTGGGAAGTGAATGTCTACTTCCAGAACTAAGCACAAGTGCTATTGGTCAGTGTCTGGTTTCTCTTCTTAATTAGATCATATTTTTCAAAGATGTTCAACTTTACGGATCCCTATGGAATTTGGGTGGCCATAGTTATATCAGTCTACTTCTTTGGAACAAAAGTAGACATTGTTTGACAACTAACTGAAGGAATTGGTGTATCTCCTCCTTTAACCCCTTTGGCAGGCTAAATATCTTCTTCCACAGACCCGGGAATAGTATGAATGATCTTAGGATTTTTACTGTGTAATTGAAACTCCTCCGCTAATACTTCGGTGACCGAAAGAGAAATTTCTTTCCTTGGTCTTTTTTCCTTTGGCACTGGTGGAGTGACAGTCTAGGAAGTCAGTACTAAGGAAGAATGTTGTTCAGTGTCTTCCAAGGTGTTCTCTTCCCACTGTGTTTGATTTACATACTTCTCAATTTTCGGTTTAAGTGTGTGAGCATACTGAGTGCTTTTGTTTTTGGCTCTCATTTTCGTGATGATCCCACTCAGATCATATTGCCAAATAAAACTAGTGTTGAATTTAATTTCCTTTAATATCTTTTCCTCCTCTTCTCCAACAGCGCGACTATTGCAGATAAAAGGTCCTATCTGCCCCTTAATCCTCAACTGCTATTTTTTCTTCAGAGACACAAAGTGGACATCATTTGAATTTATCATCTGGTGAATATACTCCAGTGAAAATATCTGAACGGGCAGATATTTGGGTAATTTGTATGGAGCCAACTCACATCCATACACTTTGATTTCTGTGTGGTCTTGATACATGAACCAATCTCCTGTCTTTGCAAGGTCTGAGAGATGTAACATTCTCTAGATCTCTTCATTTATCCTTAGCTCTAGTCTCCCACTGAGCATGCTTACAACCGGATGATAAAACATATCAATGAACTGTTTGAAACTGAACTCCATGGAGTTTCTTCTGAGAAGTGAAGTCCATTGGGTTACTGCTTGTGGTTTCCCATCCTTGTCCATTTTATGCATCAGGAAAGAAAAACTTTCTGCTTGAAAAAAGATGAACATGTATGCCAGTATTGAGGAATATCGGAACATGCTCTCTGTGGCAAATTTTGAAAACTGGTCGTGGATGTTTTCTACCAAGAAAAAACTGTAGTCAAACTGGGTGGTGGCCTGTTCCTCAGCCAAAAAAATGGAAAGGAAACCTAACATAGGTTCATCCACCCATTCGTTTGAAAAGTAGCCAAGCAGGCAACAAAGCAATGAAATAACTTGGTTCCCCCTTTCTGAGAACAGGGAAGAATGATACATGGTTTTTTTTGGGGGGAGCTGAGCGTCCTATGGGAGAAAAGGCTCGAAGATCTAGGCTCTTTGAGGAAAGGACAAGTTCTGATACAAATCCGTTAGGATTTCAAGGTTGAAAGGAGAGGTGGATTCGGTCTTGGGTATTTGCATCATCTGATCTATGGCCTCTGGCGTGATAAAGAACATGGCCTCTCCCGATGATAAAACTACGAATCTCTGGTTAAGGAGGTAATGAGCCTGGAATTTGAGGGAGAATTCAGGGAAATGATGAACTTGGGGAAAGATATATAGAGGAATATTTGAATCCCAGAGCCCAATTTCATCGCTCTGATCCAAGAAGGTGTCTTTAAACCATGACTGCAACTCTGCGAAATCAAATTTTCACTTCGTCTCTAAGATAAGATAATCCTTGTCGACCAATGGGATCTTGTCGATATCGATAGGAGGTGGGAGGAAAGGATTTTCCTCGGCTTTTGCCTTTTTGGACTTTGGCGCCATCACTTTGAAAGTTACCTGAAATTCAAACAAAAATGTTAGTGGGTAATGGCTATGGCTGGGTAGATGGCTGGATCAGAGAAGGGGAAGAAATTGTCTGGTGTGCAGAGAGGGTGAAAAGTGTGTTAATGGTGGGACAAGGGTTACTTTTGAGTGAACAGGTATCCATTGGGAGTGGGGGATAGGTCATTAGGTTAACGAGTGTGTGGCCTGTAATAAATTTCCAACGAATCTTTAGGAACATGAGGAGGCAGGAGAAAGACGCATGACGTGTATACCCAAATGACGTGGAGGATGATGATTGTGGGAATGAAGAAGGAGACATGACCTGTAATGGGTGAACGGATAAGATAGGCGGAAAGGATATTGAGATGTGAAAACATGAGGTGGTGGCGGTATGTCAGAAGGGAAAAGATGCAACACAATTGATTAGCGACACGTTGGGATGGGGCCCGCCAAGAAAAACCACTCCATTCCAGATCCCCCCCGCCGTTAAAAACAGAACGGTTAGGGGATCTGGAATCTCTTGTAGACCATCCATTTGTGCACCTTTAAGATAACCATAGATTTGTGCACACTTGTTAATTCCCATTCCGAACCCCCCCCACCGTTAAAGGCATAATGATCAGGGGGGGTCTAGAACTTCTTCTCGACCGTAGATCCAGGTGCCAATATCTCATCCGTGGATCTATGTGCTCTTTTTAATTAGTAAGTACGAAATCATATATGCAGCAGAGACTTAGGCTTAGTACTTTTTGTGGGTTTCGCTCAACTTTCTCTGTTTTTTGTCACCATGGGGGTTAGGCAAAACACTCCCAAACATCAAATATATGAATATACATCAATCATCATGCACGTTTAGTTGAAACAAAACTGACTAACCTATGCTCTAACCTACTCACCTATGACATTTATCCCAGCTTAAACTGTTGGACTAAGAAATTATTCTGTCCTAAGGTTATTTGACCAAGATTAGGTTATTTGATCAAATTTATATCACTGGCTAACCTATCTACTTGGCTAAGATTAAACAGTTTAGCCAAGCTCATTCACTAATCCTATCAACATCAATTTAAATGACTTGGCCATGTTTAAACTGTATGGACCAAGTCATTGTTATTGCATGGGGCTTTATTCAA
>ML787358.1:154453-175835 GCA_009831015.1 Picea engelmannii
GACCTTTGATTAGTTTAGTAGGCTTAATCTCTATATCATATTCCAGAATGACAACAATCCATTTTCCTCTTCTGCCATCCGGATTATCCCGAGTTAAAATATCTCTTACTACTGCATTTGGAACATAAGCAATTGTGTGAGAATGGAGTATGTAAACTCTAAAGTCCTTTATGGATTTTACTAGAGCAAAATCTTGCTTCTCCATTATTTTGTAATTCAATGCAACATCTCTTAAGGATTTGCTGAAAAAGGCTATGGGTTGTTCATACCCCTCGTTGTTTTTTTGCAGTAGTATTGCTGCAATGGTGTGTTCAAATGCAAAAGAGAAAAGGTAAAAGTCTTTGGTGAAATCAGGACTGATCAAGATTGGAGCTTGTGTAAGTGCATGTTTAAACTATTCAAATGACTGCTTGGATTCTATGTTCCATTTTATTTTTGTGTCTTTTTTCAACATGTTTGTGATGTTCCTGAGAAGCTCAGCTAGGTTGGGTATGAATCTTCTTAGGAAGTTTATTTTGGCAATGAAAGATTGTAACTCCTTGATGTTCCTTGGGTGTTCCAGTTTTTGAACGGCCTCTATTCTGCTGGGATCTATCTTAATTCCATCCTTAGAGATTATGTGTCCCAACAACTTACCTTCTTCAGGCTTTTCTTGGGATTCAAAGATATACCAAATTTCCTGCACTTCTCAAACACTCGTCTGAGATGCTTTAAATGTTCATCGTCAGATTGAGAGTAAACTGTCACATCGTCCAGATAAACGACTATAAATCTGCCGATCTCATCCACAAAAGCAATGTCCATTGCTCTCTAGAAAGTGGCACCAACGTTCATCAAACCAAAGAGCATCTTCACATACATAAAGGTTCCCCAGGGCATGGTAAAAGTTGTTTTCTCCTAATCATCTGGGTGAACAAGAACCTGGTTATAACCTGAGAACCCGTCCAGTAGAGAAATTCTACTGTCTCCAACTACCTTCTGTAGGATGTGGTCCATTTTAGGTAAAGGGTAATTGTCTTTTAGAGAGACCTTGTTCAAGTTTCAGAAATCAATGCATAGCCTAATTTCACCAGTTTTCTTTCTAGTAGGAACCAGATTAGAAACCCATTTGGAAAATCTCAAGGGGACTATAATCTTTGCATCATACATCTTTTTGATTTCTTTCTCTATCAGGGGAAGCAACTTGGGATTAATTCTCCTAAGTTTTTTTCTAAAAGGTTTGTGTTCTTCTTTGATAGGAATCCGATGCTGTATAATAATTGTGTCATGGGATTTTAAGTCCTCATAGCCCTAGGAAAAAACATCTATATATTCCTTAAAAAGTTCAATGTATTTGCTTTTTTTCTCTGGTGGCAGAGATTTATATAGTTTTATCATCTTGGGTTTTTCTTCTGTTCCTATATTGCACTGTTCAACCTCTTTACCACTAGCTCCAATTTTCGTTTTTTTGGCTACATCGTTAAAATCAAACAAGTCTTCCAACAGAACTAAACCTCTAGGTAACACATTATTTTTCAGCTGTAGTATATCAGAATCTACATCATTTTCATTGAAGTCTTCAACATCTATTTCATTTACACTACCATTCTCAAAAACAGATTTATTTACAAATTCGTCATCATTTTCCAAGTCTATGTTTGTGCATTCGAAATCATTCTTACATTGCAGAAAATCATCGATTTGATCATCATTTCCAAATACCTGTCAATATCTGATTTTGTCAGGGACGGTTGGTCTGCACTTTATCTCCACTGTGTACTTGCGAGTGGGACGAAAAGGGATTTTACAGGTAGCTGCTGACGTAGCCAGCTTATCTGCATTTATATTTTGTCCCCTAGGCATGACTTGCAAGTCAATATCAGTAAAGCATTGAAGAGCATCTAAAAAAACATTCCTATAGGCTCTAAGTCTGGGATGTTTTGTTGCATACTCACCTTTGATTTTCTTGATAATCAATTCAGAATCACCCCTTACCATTATCTGCTTGGCACCAACTTTCTTTAATAATTTCAGGTCGAGCATCAAAGCCTTGTATTCGACTATGTTGTTAGTACATTGGAAGTTCAGTTTGTAGGAGTGATTCTTGGAATACTTTGACCTATGGTTATGCAGCCAAACTCTGGCTCCAACTCTTTCTTTACTCACAACACCATCGAAGTCCATGCTCTAGAATTCTGCTGGAAACTCCTCATTCTCTTCAATCATGGGGTTTCTTACTTCGACAACTGCTTTATCATCCTTCGGATCAGGTGCATCATCCTCCAGTTGTGCAATTTGTTCTTCAAAGTCACTATCATTGTATAGAATAAAAGAGTCCAAATCAGAGTGTGCGGAGTATAGTGGGTAATTGTGTGGCTTTTCCTGGCTACTGACCATATACTTCATTAGTGTTTCCCTGTAAAGACTTCTCTGTTGTTCAAAAACCGGAATGGTGGCGTAAGACATATTTAGCTGTAGGGTTCCTCTCAATTTAGCTCCCCAAGACCTTGATAACAACATACCATACTTGGGGGGAATATCTGCAACGATGATATCCATCACCATACTTTTCGCTGGGATTTGAGCCAAGGTGATGCATAAGTCTTTAATCAGGCCTATACATTTGACTTTGCTGGAGTTGAAAGAATGCAAATCTTTGTAGGGTCTGGTGACCTCGAGTCCCAACTTTTCCATCACAGCTTTGGGCATTAGGTTGTGGGAGGCACCGAAATCTAGCATAGCGTTGTGTAATATCAAATCGTGGATGTTTAGGCTGATGTAAAAAGGGGCCATGACACCATTATCAGTTTGAATGTCAAATTTAGGACCATAAAGGAGCTCAGGTTGATCATCGGCAAGGTTTACTGTGTCCGAGTGGTGTACAAATCCAACATTCAAGGCTTTGGTACCTATCTTGGGTTCAATGCTTAAATATTTTATCACTTGAGACCTGTAAGCGTTCTTATTCATCAGCTCGGAGAGGGGAATGGGAATCTTTAGTTTTGCTAGTTCCCCTTCAAGGCTGAAAGGAGCGGTGATTTTGTTTAAGGTCTGTACTTCTGATTTATCGATAGAATCTCTGTGGCCAGGTGCACCTGTTTGAATGGTTGATGAAACTTCATTTCAACTTGTTCTTTTAAGAATTTCTGGAGTTTTTTGCATAGGAGATTCAACATCATTTCGCCCAGGGACTTTCTTGGGAGGTTTTTTTGAGGATTTCTTGGTTTCGGCAGCCTTCTTCGGAGAGTTCTCATTTTCCTTCTTACTTCTCAAGTTATACTGCCTTTGAACCTCCATTATAGCATTCTCAAAGTCTTGCTGTTCTGTTTTCTCAGCTTCCTCATTTACCTCTGTTTGTGAAAGGAGAAAGATTTCGTTCTCTTCCTGGGTGAGAAAAATGGATTCATGATCGTGATCATGATCACCCATTAGGTTTATATGAGTGTCATCAAACTCCTCAATTACGTCCTCCCCGTCATCAAAATAATTTTCCTGGAGAGGTGGTCTAATCTGCTGATCAAGTCCCCTTTGTTCCCTTTGATCTCTAGGATATCTCTGTCGGATCTGAGGTGGATTTCTTCTAAATTTTGGGTTTCTAATTTGAGGGGTAGCTTGGTTCTCCCTAGGTGGGTTCCTGTCAGTTATGGTGAGTCTCTCCATCATTTTCTCCATAGCTCTGGTGAGAGAATCTAATTTGGCATTTGACAAGGAAGTAGAAGGTTCTTCTTTGATGGTGACCCTCTTTTCTGTTCTCTGCCTGGCCCTTCTGGCCAAAATATTTTCTTCCACACTAACGACACTTCTTTGCATGTCTTCCAGAGTTGTTGTGTTTATTTCTCTCAACTGATATGACATGTCAGCGTCAAATCCATCAGGGAATTTTATTAATGCCAAACCTTATGGTGGTTTAATATCAGGAGGGATAACATTGTATAGATTGTTGAAATGAGTGCAGTAACCCTGCACTGTCTCTCCTTGGTTCTTTCTTGTGTTCTCATACTCTGACATAATATGAAGAGGATTTTTCTTTACCTCCCACAGGTCAAGGAAAGTTCGATGAAAGACAACAATATCGGTAATAGTAGAAACACGTAAGGTTTTGAACCACTTTTTAACCTCTCCAGTCAGACTTTGTGAAAATAATCTCATCTTCACATCGGCTTCATCTACTTCCTGCAGGTCAAAATAATCATTCATTTTGTCAACATGTTGTTGTGCATTTAGGGGACCGGTACTATCAAACTGAGGGAGTCTAATTTGATAATCTTGAGGCATGTCATGTAAAGGATCAACCAATACCAATGGATCATATCTTGCTTCCATGATTGGTGGAGGTGGCTGAACAACAACCTGTGTGATAGGAGAGGTAGTAACTGAGGCTATATAAGATGAAGGGCTAGCTCCCAGTTAAAACTGCAACAATAGTTAAAACATGAAGTTCGACAGATTGCTGAAGATGGAGTTTGTCTAAGGCTTGACCAAGATTCGCAACTAGGTCTTTGAACTTATCAGTCTCGGGGTGAAAACGTTGATCAACTTCAGCTATAGGAGAGAATATTTCAGGGGTCTTGCGCTGGAAGACAGTTTGATCTAAGATCATTTTACTGACAAAACTGTCAGATTTTGTCTTGAAAAGATTTGGTTGAAAGGATATATCAGACTCAAGGTCTGGATGAACAACTAACTTCTCTGGGATGGAAAGGGACCTTGAAAGTGGGCTGTTACTCCTTGAAATATTTGTAGTATTTTTCTTCTTGAGTAATCTTTCGAGATTATCTATTGCTATTGCAGGTTTTGGGTCAGGATGAGATCTAGTAAAAATTCTTTTGGGAGCCAGAATTGTTGATTTTTTTTTTTTGGAGATTTTAAATATTATAAACAAACTTTAACAACCTCTGAACATTATTTCTAGATAATATTTAGGGTTTTTGATTCTTTCAGAAATAAAGTTTTCTTTGTCTAGGGGGAAAAAATCAAGGGGTGGAAAGTTTGTTTCAGTTCTTCCCTAGTACGGTCACCATTTATGTTATCACTCTGTAAATTCCCAGAGGTTGTTGTGAGGTAAGAAGAAATCTATCAGAGGTAACCTTAACCAACCACTTCAAAACTGGGAGCTAGCCCTACCAGCTTCAGAGAGGGATCTCTCCGTGAGTTTTAGATTTGTTTGGGCTTTCAAGATTTTAGGCTAGTTAAAAAAGAATATAACCGAGTTGTTTGTATTGTTTTTAAATGAAATGGATAAATATCACTTACGCTTCCATTGGGTTGTGGGGTTTGTATTATAAAGATATGGGTCAAACATAAAAACTCAGAGATTTCTTTCACAGGGAAAGATAATGCATTTACTGGGTTCTTTAGTAATAAAGTGATGGATAACAGAAAAGACGAGGATATCAATTAAAGCAAAGAAACAATTAATAATTTCTTTACTGTAACATTAGAAGATAAACATTTAGAATTCAAATGTTCGAAACAGGGTATACGCGGATAAATCCTGCAACATTCACTACTTTTAAATAATCATATTAAGAAAACAATATGATAACTGAGAGGGATAAAATTTTAACATAGAAGAGTAAACATCACCAATAAATAACACGCAGGAATCCTGTGGAACGTCTCTTTGTATTATTGGAAGATCTGTTGATAAATTTACAGTGTTTACAGCTTATAGAGCATAAAGATCAACCCCCAGTACTTCAAAGTTTGAAGTATTTATAATCAAAATTAAAAACGACCCTGTAATTGATGATCAGGACGTGGCGAGAAATGAAACTAACTAACTAAATAACAGAATGAAAAAATCTAGGTAATTGTTGATGATCTATTGAATTCTTCATGATGAATTTGGGGAAGGCCATTGGTGAGTCACCCAAATGACTTGGACTGATCTGTCTACTAACTCATCTTGCACACCTCATTTCATACTCGATCAAATTACACAGTTCTTCCCATCTTAGCTGACTGGGAATGGTGACTTTGAGTAGTCTACGATATACTTCATCTACTTCTGTGTATTTGGAAAATCATCTCCTCCATGGATTTTTCAAGCTCCATTGTCTTTTCTAGAGCTGATAGTGGGGTGGCTCAGGGAATTTTTGTTGTGGTGGTTGTTTCTATAGTAGCTGTGCTGACTCCAGTGAATGGAACTGCACTCAATGGAATGACTTTCATCGGTGTTGATTGTTCCTTCTCCTTTACCAACCTTTCCAACTCTGCTTCCATTTCCTTTAGCTATGCATTTTGCTCCATGATCAACTTGAGGACTTCATCCTTTTCTCCTTGTGTCTCAACGATCTCCTTAGCTTGTGCATCCTCTGTGGGTGGAAAATTTGATTGTTTTCTTAGAGATGCTATATCAACGTTCTTCTTCTTTAGCAACTCCTCCGTTCCTTTCACATTTGAGGGATCATACTCGATCTTGACTACCAATTCCTCTAGGGATTTTATCCTATTATCCTTTGCAAAAGAGGATATCTTTTCCAGTTTCAATTGGGTTTCAACATTGTTTAGAGCTACTTGTAATTTTGCAGCTATAGAGGAAGCATGGGCCAAAGTGGAGAAAACCATTTCACCAGGCTGTCTGTGTAGATCCATCTGGTCAGCTGGATGAACTTGTTTTGTATCAACACAAGGGTTGACCTTTTGTAGCCACTAATTTCTTTGGGGTGAGGTACCTATGCCTGTAGAAATGAAAGATGCATTCTTCCTTTTTTTGTGTTGAAAGATGATAACAGTTTGTGTTGGGCAATGGATGTCTGCTTCCAGAACTGAGCACAAGTGCTATTGGTTGGTGTTTGGTTTCTCTTCTTAATCATATCATATTTTTCAAAGATGTTCATCTTTGCGGATTCCTGTGGAATTTGGGTGGCCATAGTTATATCAGTCTTCTTCTTTGGAACATAGGTAGACATTGTTTGACAACTAACTGAAGGAATTGGTGTATCTCCTCCTTTAACCCCTTTTGCAGGCTAAATATCTTCTTCCATAGACCTGAGAATAGTATGAATGATCTTAGGCTTTTTATGGTGTACCTGAAAATCCTCTGTTGATACTTCGGTGACCAAAAGAGAAATTTCTTTCCTTGGTCTTTTTTCCTTTGGCACTGGTGGAGTGACAGTGTGGGAAGTCAGTACCAAGGAAGAATGTTGTTCAGTGTCTTCCAAGGTGTTCTCTTCCCACTATGTCTGATTTACATACTTCTCAATTTTTGGTTTAAGTGTGTGAGCATACTGAGCACTTTTGTTTTTGGCTCTCATTTCCGCAATGATCCCACTTAGATCATATTGCCAAATAAAACTAGTGTTGAATTTCATTTCCTTTAATATCTTTTTCGCCTCTTCTCCAATGGCTCGACTATTGCAGATAAAAGGTCCTATCTGCCCCATAATCCTCAGCTATTGTTTTTTCTTCAAAGACACAAAGTAGACATCATTTGAATTTATCATCTGGGGAATATACTCCAATGCAAATATCCGAACGGGAAGATATTTGGGTAATTTGTATGGAGCCAACTCACATCCATACACTCTGATTTCTGTGTGGTATTGATATAGGAACCAGTCTCCTGTCTTTGCAAGGTCTGAGAGATGTAAGATTCTTTGGATCTCTTCATTTATCCTTGGCTCTGGTCTCCCACTGAGCATGCTTACCACTGTATGATAAAACATATCAATGAACTATTTGAAACTGAACTCCATGGAGTTTATTCTAAGAAGTGAAGTCCATTGGGTTACTTCCTGTGGTTTGCCATCCTTGTCCATTTTCTGCATCAAGAAAGAAAACCTTTCTGCTTGAAAAAAGATGAACATGTATGCCAGTATTGAGGAATACTGGAACATGCCCTCTGTGGCGAATTTTGAAAACTGGTCGTGGATGTTTTCTGCCAAGAAAAAACTGTAGTCAAACTAGGTGGTGGCCTTTTCCTCAACTGAAAAAATGGACAAGAAACCTAATATAGGTTCATCCACCCATTCGTTTGAAAAGTAGGCAAGCAGGAAGCAAAGCGATGAACTAACTTGGTTCCCCCTTTCTAAGCACATGGAAGAATGATACGGGGGGTTTTTCTTGGGGAGCTAAGCATCCTGTGGGGGAAAAAGCTCAAAGATCTAGGCTCTTTGAGGAAAGGACAAGTTCTGATACAGCTCCATTAGGATTTCAGGTTGAAAGGAGAGGCATATTCGGTCTTGGGTATCTGCATCATCTAATCTATGGCCTCTGGTGTGATAAAGAACAAGGTCTCTCCTGATGATGAAACTACGAATCTTTGGTTGGTGAGGCAATGAGCCTAGAATTTCAGGGAGAATTCAGGGAAATGATGGACTTGGGGAAAGAATTATAGAGGAAGATTTGACTCCCAGAGCCCAATTTCATCGCTCTGATCCAAGAAGGTGTCTTTAAACCATGACTGCAACTCTACGAAATCAAATTCGCACTTCGTCTCTGAGATAAGATAATCTTTGTTGGCCAATGAGATCCTGTCGAGATCGATAGGAGGTGGGAGGAAAGGATTTTCCTCGGCTTCTGCCTTTTTGGACTTTGGCGCCATCACTATGAAAGGTACCTACAATTCAAACAAAAACGTTAACGGGTAATGTCTATGGATGGGTATATGGATGGATTAGAGAAGGGGAAGAAATTGTCTGGTGTGCGGAGAGGGTGAAAAGTGTGTCAATGGCGGGACAGGGGTTACTTTTGAGTGAATGGGTATCTGTTGGGCACGAGGGACAGGTCATTAGGCTAACGAGTGTGTGGCCTGTAATAAATTGCCAACGGATCCTTAGGAATGTGAAGAGGCAGGAGAAAGACACATGATGTGTGTACCCGAATGACGTGGAGGATGATGATTGGGGGAATGAACAAGGAGACATGAGCTATAACGGGTGAACGGATAAGACAGGTGGAGAGGATATTGAGATGTGAAAACATGAGGTGGTGGCAGTATGTCAGAAGGGAAAAATGCGATGCAATAGAATAGCGACACGTTGGGATGGGGCCCGCCAGAAAAAACCACTCCATTCCGGACCCCCCCCTGTCATTAAAAATAGAATGGTCTGGTGGTTCCAGAATCTCTTGTAGACCATCCATCTGCGCACCTTCAGGATAACTGTAGATCTGTGTGCACTTGTTAATACCCATTCCGGACCCCCCCCACCATTAAAGGTAGAACGGTCGCGGGTGGGGGGTCCATAACTTCTTCTCGACCACAGATCTAGGCGCCAATACCTCAGCCGTGGATCTATGTGCACTTTTTAATCAGTAAGTGCGAAAACATATATGCAGCGAAGACTTAGGCTTAGTACTTTTTGTGGGTTTCACTCAGCTATCCCTACTTTTTGTCACCATGGGGGTTAGGAAAAACACTCCCAAACATCAAATATATGAATATACATCAATCATCATGCAAATTTTATTGAAACAAAACTAACTAACCTATGCTCTAACCTACTCACCTATGACATTTAGCCCAACTTAAACTGTTGGACTAAGAAATTATTTTTTCCTAAGGTTATTTGACCAAGATTAGGTTGTTTGATCAAATTTATATCATTGGCTAACCTATCTACTTGGCTAATATTAAACAGTTTAGCCAAGCTCATTCACTAATCCTATCAACATCAATTTAAAGGACTTGGCCATGTTTAAACTGTATGGACCAAGTCATTGTTATTGCATGGGGCTTTATTCAATTTCTTTTGTGCCCTCTTTTCTTTCTTTTTCTTTTCTCTTTCTTTTCTTTTCTTTTCTTTCTTTTCTTTTCTTTTCAAATCATTTACAGAATGGAAAATTATTTGCAAATCAAACACACTTAAAGGAATAAATCTTAATCACCAGTTGATCCTATAAATTATAGGGTTATAACAACTCCGAATAATCATTTCAACAATAGTTAGTTATATGGATCATTCCAACCCATAAAAAATATATGCACCATAATAAATTAACCATACCGAGAAGTAATAACACTCCGATTAACCCAACCCACTAGAGTTTTTTTCATTGTTGTTATATATTAGATCTTGCATTCACTATGAGAAATTCTTCTTCAACTTTATTTACCTTACTATTTGTACATCTACTTATGCCTATGTGCCTTTCCTTTGAACCGCATAACAATTATTCATTTTTACTTGATTCCTCAATAATGCATCATATATAAAATATTGTGCAACCATTTTCCAATTTATTTTGACTGCCCAATTAATATAAATTTGAAAAAACCATACCAAAGATTTCTCACAAATATTGCAAAATATAGAGTGTTGAGTCTATAACAATTAGACATTTTTCCATTCCTAAATCACTTTTCACGTAGTATTTTCAACTCCGTAGCCATTTCAAACATTTTACCTTGATGCCAAATTTAAAATTCACGAGGAAACATAACTTCTAAAACAAGTGCTGCATGGCAGCGTAGTCCCCGCCAGGTTGGAATGGGAGTAAATGCAACATGTGTACAAACACGTGGGTTGCAAATTGCAGTACATGTGGTATCGATGCAGAATTTAGTATTCCCGAATTATTTTTATTTCAAATTTATCAAAAATTATTAATGTCTGCTACATCAATGAAGGTTCCCTATATCTAAGTTTGATAGTACAGGCAAGATTTAAAAGGATCATGGACAAAAAAAGTAGTGTAAAATAGTATTACATTTAAAAGGTTCTTGGACACAAAAAATTTAGCATACAATAGAATAGTAGTAACATATGTTACATAGGTTCGTGGACAAAAACACAAAAATATTAGCATTCCTGAATTAGTTTTCTTTAAAACAAGGCCTCTTGGACACAAAAGAAATTGAAATTTATCAAAGTATAGGTTCTTGGACACCATAAATTATACATATGAAATATGTACTTTTATAAAGTACATATTAACTTTTATAGATACGAAATATGTACTTTTATAAAGTATGGGCATGAAATTTTATAGAACATGCACAAATTCCTCATTCCATACTTAGGTACTTTTTGGATTGTGGGTTATCGGGCTGGTGGGCTCAAAATTTGGGCTCTGTTGTTCCATGCCCTACAAATAGCACCCAGAGTTCCGCGATATACAAATTGACAAGCGGACTTGCAGACTATTTGAATTTTTAAGGGCCTTGTGTTGATGTAATAGCACAATTGGACTTGGGCCTTGAAATTGCAGTGCAGATGTGGTAAGCATTATGAAGGACATGTGGTAAGGATGCAAGAAATGACATACTCTCTATATGTGTGAGTAGAAAAAAAGTATTGAACACAATTTTATGACATTTACATAAAAAAATTAAAAAACGTGTTACATATTCCTAGAAATATATATATATATATATGTCAAATATGATATCTCAAATTTGAATGAGTGATTTATCTCAAATTTAATTTTGAAGATGACGAAGAAGAAAAATATATGCATCAGAAAAAAGAGAATTGAAATAAATTAAACAGAATGTCTTGACATTCAGCATAGCTGAAGATGAAAATCTAGGAGCACATAAATATACAAGGAGACAAAAGAATAGTTTTATTTGGAATATATGAAAAAAGAATAGTTTGCTACATATTCCTGGAAATTTAAATGCATTTGTCATATAGATTGGGATTGGGGCTCTCGTGGACCATAAGATAAATATGTACAAGAAATAGGACTGTGGAAAGAAGAAGTGGGAGACGGTAGAGTGTAACACGTGAAAAGTAGAAATGGGAAGATATCAGTCTTTGGCTATAGATTACTATTCATAAAAGGTGGAATAATTTGATTGATAAAGAAAGGACTATAAGTATAGACTTACAACGATGGTACATATAAGTATTTTTGGTATTTGCTTGTTGATTCCTTTTCCTGTTGGTTTTCGTCTCCGACCCGCTTGAATAACTGGATTGATAAACAAAGTATTTATAGTGATGTTCCATATAAGTATTTTTGCTATTTGCTTGCTGATGCCTTTTCCTGTTGGATTTCATGGGTGAACCACTTCAAGTTGTCTTCAATGTAGCTTCTCAAGGGGGTGACGTTGATGTCATTTCAGATTTTAATGCTGAAAAGTTCATTTTCTAATTCGCTAAGATCAATAGAAATATTACACAGATCCTGATGAATGTCTCCATTCTGTACTGAATAGAGGACTAGCCGATTGTCCACATGTTCTTCATGATATTCAAGAATCTTGTAAAATTTTTCTAAAGACAACGCCTTAAAATTATCAACTTAGTTATAGAAAGCTTGCTTGGTTAACGTCAATGAGTTGATGATTAAGCTGGGGTCATGAAATTCGTTGGTCCTTCCGGCTAAGTCTATTTTGGTGAGCTTTGTGAACAATGTTTATTTCTTTGATATTGCTTGCTCACATGATTAGACGATCAGATACAGGTTCTTCACCTTCTCTTTCTAGCATGCTTCTAATTGAGTGAGCCATTTTTTGGATGGGAGGTCATGTTGTCTTCTTGTCGTGTCTGCCATGTTGTTGACATGAAAGGAAAAAAGGATGACCGTGTGCAAATAGAAAGTTTCTTCATTTTTTAAATCCGTCTGCAGAAGTTTGAGAAAGTTATGTGCCCTACTTCCCAGGGATTCCATATTTTGTGATGTTTCCCAGGCGTTAGTAATCAGTTCCATTCTTTTGTTTATATTTTTCTCCACATATCCTGTACACAATGCAAGGAAGGTGGAGGATCCTTTTAGCTTTGCTGCAGGGGTGCAGGGAGTTGTAGGCGTGGCTATTGCCAAAGGAATGCCAAACAATGGCATAAGAAACAAAGCTTCCTCTAATTCCTTGATCTGATACTTTAGTCTGGCATTCTTGACCTCAATGACTCCAATGGAATCATGAAGAGCATCTCCAGTTTCCATGTGAATTTCAGAGATTTTGGATGCCTGGATATTGGCAAGGTCAAGTTTTGAACGATGTTTTCTTTTCTTATTTTTTACATCCCTTTTTTCAATAATTAATTTTTTAGATTTGCTTTCAAAAACAACACTCTGGAATACAAAGGATTCATCTTCATAAAAAATTTTGGCATCAACTATGTCCATTGGGTAGCTATGGTGAATCGCGTCTCCCGGCTGATCAAGGTTGCAGAATATGCTATCCAGATCAACGTCAAGATCCATGTTTTCACTCTCAATTTTGGGCTCGTCTTCCTCCCCTACAATTATTTTTCCCTTCTTCTCCACGAGAATCTTGTGAGAACTATCAATTTTAGGATGGAACTTGTCCGTTTGAAGAACTTTGGGTTGCTTTGTTACCGTGGCAGACCATTGGAGTGATGCTTTGTTACTGTGGTGGTTCTGGTCCTCAGGTCCGAAGATGTTCACTGTATCTCTACATAACTATTGTGGAGGTGCTGCCAGTAGTTTATAAAAACGTTGGTTTTCTCTAGTTGCTTCTTCAAATGAACAAATGGAGGGGATAATATAACCCCCCAGAAATTTTGGTTCAATGCGTGAAAATGGAAAATCTCCTCGAGCTCTTCGCTCATTAATGACAATCTCTATGCATGCTGTATAGTGAGCTGTTAGAAGTAAAGCTTAATTATTGCATACTTAGAAGTGCGAAGGTGGCGGTTACGATGAAGAACAATTAAGGATTGGAGGTTTCATGAACAAACCAAGATGATGGCGTGCGAATGACATTCCATGGTATTTGAAATTAACACTGGGAAGGGATAAGAAAAGCCTCCGCAAATGTTGGTTTAGTGCACACTAATGGCATATCTTCTTGAGCCTTGCACCCATCAATGAAAATTTACATGGTGCCTGCACAATGAGTTGTTAGCATTAAAGATTTAGAAACAAGACACACACACACACACACACACACACACACACACATATAAACATTATCTAAAAACATGATTTTCAATTACTAAATTATTAATATTAAATATTGACATTCTACAATTTAATTAAATAAAGTTATCAAATGACTCGTAAGCTTCGAGTCTGGGTCCAATTGTAGATCATCGAAGTTTTGGGTGCAAGATGCATACCGGGCACATGGGGCTTCAGAGCTGGATGGTGCCCACAAAGGAACCCACGGCCATAAAATTTGTGAACTATGAAAACAAATGGCGGTTGGTTGAACTTGTGATGTAGAGATATAGATGGACATGAAATATGGCACTCTATCATTTGGGAACCCGCGAGCATAGACATTGATTACCCAAGTTTTGGATGCAAGATGTACACTCGAAACATGGGGAATAAAAGTTCGATAACACATAGTAAGGAACCCGCGAGCATAAAATTGGCTAAGGAAATGAAAGCGGTTGGTCAGACTCTTGCTGCATATTTCATAATTCATGTGCAACACCAATTGTGTCATGACCAAACCAGTATGTGTACAAAGCAGGGAAAAAAAATATGTACCTTTATAAAGTATGGGCATCGGATTTTATAGAGAATGTATGGATATCACATTCCAAACTTGGCTAAGGAACGCATAGTAAGGAACCCGCGGGCATAAAATTGGCTAAGGAAATGAAAGCGGTCGGTCAGACTCTTGCTGCATATTTCATAATTCATGTGCAACACCAATTGTGTCATGACCAAACTAGTATGTGTACAAAGCAGGGAAAAAAAATATGTACCTTTATAAAGTATGGGCATCAGATTTTATAGAGAATGTATGGATATCACATTCCAAACTTGGCCACTTTGTGGATAACGGGTTGTCGGGCTAAAAAATAGGCCTCTATTGTTCTGTGTCCTATGAATAGTACTTAGAGTTCCGCGATATAAAATTGACAAGCGGACTTGCGGTTTGGCTGAGATTTTATAGAGCATGTACACTTTTTGGATCGCGGGTTCTCGGGTTGGCAGGCTCAAAAAATGGGCCTCTATTGTTTCGTGTGTTACAAATAGCACCCAGAATTATGAGATATACAAATTTACAAGCGGACTTGCGGGCTGGCTGGCTCAACATTGTAGTTCTATTGAGTTCCACGATATATAAATTCAGAGATGGACTCCAGCACTGGATGGCTCTGACAAAGGAGAAATACATACTAAATATGTACTTTTATAAACTATGGACATGACATTTTATAGAGTATGCATAGATCCCTTATTCTATACTTAGCCACTTTTTTGGATCGCGGAATTGCGGGCTAGTTGGGCCAACATTGCACTTATATTGTCCTTTGTCCTCCAAACAATATTCAGAGTTCCGCGATATACAAATCCACAGATAGAATTGAATATGTATTACACATTACATGTAATATGTATCACAGGTTATCGGGCTGGCGGGCTCTAAATTGACAGACGGACTCCACGAGTGGCGGGATCAAAATTGAATATGTATTAGACATTACATGTAATATGTAATACATATTACATGTAATATGTAGAATATGAAACGAGAAAGTGGATGGTTGGGCTGGAAATATAAAAGTAACTGGAAATATGAACACATGTATCCGCCAGTTCCGGACCTACAAATTTTCTGAGGAACGAGTAATCCATAATAAATATGTACTTTTATAAAGAATGGATATCATATTTTATAAAGCATGCACAGATCCCTCATTCCATACGTAGCCCGTTTTGGATTGTGGGTTCTCAACCTATCGGGATGAAAATTGGGTCTCTATTGTTCCGTGTCCTACAAATAGTACCCAGAGTTCCACAATATACAAATTGACAGGCGGACATCGGATTGGCTTGCTCAACATTGCACTTCTATTATATGTACTTTTATAAACTAGGGACATGACATTTTATAAAGTATGTACAGATCCCTTATTCCATACTTAGCCACTTTTTTGGATCGCGGACTTGCTAGCTGGCTGGCTCAACATTGCACTTCTATTGTCTCGTGTCTTCCAAACAACATTCAGAGTTTCGCGATATACAAATCCACAGACGTAATTGAATATGTATTACACATTACATGTAATATGTATCGCAGGTTATTGGGCTAACGGTCTCTAAATTGACACACGGACTCCACGAGTGGCAGACTCAAAATTGAATATGTATTAGACATTACATGTAATATGTAATACATATTACATGTAATATGTAGAATATGAAATGGGCAAGCAGGCAATCGGGCTGGAAATATAATACTAACTGGAAATCTGAACACGTGTATCTGCCAGTTCCAGACCTAGAAATTTTATGAGGAACGAGTAATCCATAGTAAATATATACTTTTATAAAGTATGGATATCAGAGTTTATAGAGCATGCACAGATCCCTCATTCCATACTTAGCCACTTTTTGGATTGCGGGTTCTCGGCCCGGCGGGATGAAAATTGGGTCTCTATTGTTCTGTGTCCTACAAATAGTACCCAAAGTTCCACGATATACAAATTGACAGACAGACATTGGGTTGGCTCGCTCAACATTGCATTTATATTGTTCCGTGTCCTCCATGCACCACTGGGAGTTTTGTGATACATAAATTGACAAACGGACTCCAGGACTGGCATGTTCAAGATTGCGATTGTCTACTTGTATAACATATAACATATATGTTATATAGCTAACATTATCTAAAAACATTATTTTTCAAGTACTAAATTATTAATAATAAATATTGATATTGTACAATTTAATTAAAGAAAATTAGAAAATGAGTTGCAAGGATCGAGTCCGGGTCCGATTGTAGATCACTAAAGTTTCGGGCGCAAGATGTATACCACACACATAGGACATGAGAGATGGATGCCCCCCCCAAAGGACACCATGGCCATAAAAATCGGGAACTATGAAAACGAACGACGTTCGGTTGGACTCATGATGTAGAGATATAGATGGACATGAAATCTGCCACTCCGACATCTGGGAACCTGCAAGCATAGACATGGATTACCAAGTTTTGGATGCAATATGCACACTCGGAACACGAGGAACGAGAGTTCGATAATGCATACTGGGGAAGCCGCGGGCATAAAATTGGAAAAGAAAACGAAAGGGCTCGGTCGGACTCGTAGTGCATATTCCATAATCCATGTGCAACAACAACTGTGTGGTGACTAGACTAGTATGTGTACAAACTAGGCAAAACTAAATATGTACCTTTATAAAGTATGGACATGAGATTTTATAGAGCATGTATGGATATCGCATCCCATACTTGCCCACTTTGTGGATCACAGGTTCTCGATTTGGCGGGCTCAAAAAATAAGCGTCTATTGTTTCGTGTCCTACAAATAGCACCCAGATTTCAGCAAGATACAAATTGATAAGTGGACGTGCGGGGTGGTTGAGATTTTATAGAACATGTACACTTTTTTATCACAGGTTCTCAGGCTGGTGGGCTAAAATAAGAGCCTCTATTGTTCTGTGCTTTACAAATAACACCCAAAATTCCGCGATATACAAATTGACAAGTGGACTTGTGGGCTGACTAGCTCAACATTGTACCTCCACTAATTTCTGCGATATAGAAATTGACAGATGGACTCCAGTGATGGCGAGCTCCCAGAAATGAGCAATACATAGTAAATATGTACAGTTCCCTTATTCCATACTTAGACACTTTTTTGGATTGCGGGCTTGCGAGCTATAAATTGGGCCTCTAATGTTTCGTGTCCTGCAAATAGCACCTAGATTTGTGTGATATAAAAATTGACAAGTGGAATTGCATGCTGGCTAGCTCAACATTGCATTTCTATTGGATCGCGGACTTGCAGGTTGGTGGGCTCTAAACTGGGCCTCTAATGTTCTGTGTCCTGCAAATAGCACCCAAAGTTGCGCGATATACAAATTGAAAAGCAGACTTGTGGGCTGGCTAGTTCAACATTGTACTTCTATTGAGTTCCGTGATATAGAAATTGAGATACAGACTCCAGGGTTGGCAGGCTCCGAGAAATGAGCAACACATACTAAATATGTACTTTCATAAAGTATGGACATGACATGTTATAGAGCATGTGCAGATCCCTTATTCCATACTTAGCCACTTTTTTGGATTGTGGACTTGCGGGATGGCGGGCTCTAAACTGGGCCTCTAATGTTATGTATCCTACAAATAGCAGCCAGATTTGCACGATATACAAATTGACAAGTGGACTTGTGGGCTGGCTGGCTCAGCATTGTACTTCTATTGTTCCCTGTCCTCCAAACAAAATTTGGAGTTCCATGATATACAAATTGATAGACGGAGTCCAGGACTGCTGAGCTCAACATTGAATATGTATTACACACATGAAGACAAGTGAATGTAAAGGAAGATATGGAGTGTCGAAGGAGGCGCAAAAAAAAACAAAAAAAACACAACTACAAACCAGTTCAACAAATAGAGACAGAGTAAATGAAAAACTATTTAATATGGAACACGGGCAAAAAAAACACACCTTTGCATGGATTCCTCTACATCTCTGGTTAGGATTTCTTTGTGGCGTCTAGTTTTCCGCTTTGTTTCTATGAACAAAAGTAGAAAACAGAAGGAATATGAACACAAGTTAACATGTAAAGAAAAAGACAAGTACTATGTACATATACTAAAAAAAATAGAATAAGATGAATAGAGTAACATATAGCTTTTAGAAGGATGTACCTTTTTTGTTTCTTCTGCATAATGTATATTTTATAATTCAAGTACAACACCAACTGTATGGTGACCAAACCAGTATGTGTACAAATCAGGGAAAACTAAGAAGCTATATAATTTGTTTTTTATTTTTATTTATTTATTTATTTTGCAACAAGCTATACAAATATGCTTTGAAATATAGAAATATGACTTTTCAAAATGTTTGATGTATATCTCATAATTCAAGTGCAATAACAATTGTATAGTGATCAGACCAATATGTGTCTAAGATAAACATACTGTATTGAGGAATGGGCACATTCGACCACACATGGTCAATAATTTCGTTTTGCAGATGGCTTGTGTTGTGCAAAAGAAAGCGGAGACTGCATTTGCACATGTAGTTTTCCAATTCTTTTGTTCTGCCATTCTTTTGTAGCATGTCAATATTGAAGTCTCCTACAAGCACAATGGGTCCGTTCAGATGGAAATGGCCCAATGCATTGGAAATAACATCTACTATGTTGGAGAATGCTGCATGGGGAGCAACATACAGATTCAATATCACAATTTTTGTTTCATGGAAAAAAATTTTACAAGCACGACCCCAACACTCTTTTGTTTGATATGTATATGCTCCAAAATTGGTACATGTTTTTTCACCAATATCATCACCCCATGTGTAATGTAACTTGATATGCAATTGTGATTTGGGAATTCTTTGTTCTGCATGCATAATGCCATGTATGTTTCTTGCAAGCAAAGAATATCAGATTGCATTGTATCATAGTCATTGAGTATATCATCCATGTGTGCATTTAAGTTGCGTGTGTTAAGAGAGAGAATTGATACAGATGAATTTGTTTGTATGAATTGGTAATCATAATGCAGTTGCCATTTTGCAGTGGTCCTTAGTCGTTCCATTTCAATATCAACTTTTTGTTTGACTTTGAAGCTATATTTTGTAAGAGGACTTAGTAAATACAAGGAGTCTATGCTTTTGACATGGGTCAATGTTGTGTATATAAGTCCATGTATCCGAATTCCAGTAGGATGAAATGCAACATTATCAAGTGTTAGTCCTTGTGATCTGTGGAATGTATGTGCACATGCAAGTTTAATCGAAAACTGTCTTTGAATTTTCAGTCGACCTATCTTTGCCGATGTTGATACTGGCTTTGATATTCGCAAAATAGGTGTCCAATCATTTCCAATGTTTGAATTATATAGATAAGACAACTTTCTTGCTTGTCACTTGCGTATATGTGGTTCATGGAACTTAATCCAAGGACATCAAGTTATTCTGTTTTCGTATAGCCTTTGAGTATTCCATCTGCACCATTGACCAAGACATCCTATGAATCGTAGTTACAGGCATATATTTCAACCAACATTTCTAATTTGAGGACAAGTTGCGAAGGTAGAGTGGTTGTATGTTCATGACATGGCACATTTCCATCGTTGTCTTCTTCCAGGTCAATTGAATTGATGATGATATCATCACTAGGCATGAGTGATATCATATGGATGTTATACATTGCAACATCCTTATTCATGTAGAACAAGTAAGGGAACATTGGGTCTATTGGTGTAGGCCACAAGCACCTCGAATTGATATATGTTAAGTCATCATATGTTTGGCTGTTTGTCCACATTCTGTTCAGAATTGCAATGAATGTTTCATTTGTCTGGTGCATTGTAGTATGCAATTCAAAGAATTTAATATTGTCTCTCTAGAAGTCATGCGTCATTGTTTCCATGTTAACGGTAGGTTGTTCAAATATCAACGAATCTTGGATGGGTTGTGACTGGTAAAGATCCCCACAGAATATCATGTCAATGTTTCCAAAGTATTTTGTGTGCACATGTTTTATGATTCTTAGTCGATTGTCAATGGAATACAAGAACCGACTTCCAATCAAAGATGCTTCATCTATAAAGACAAGTTGGAGTTTCTCATAAAGCTTAGAAAATGTATCCAACATTTCCTTGCTAAGTGGAAGAAACTCTGACTTGTTAAAAGGCATTAAAAATGCAGAGTGGACTATTGTTCCACTTGCATTATATGTAGATTTTTCTGTGTATGCAACTATTAGGCCCTTTGGTTTCATAGGATCGGAGGAATTGTTTGAATCATAGATTCATATAAGCATTTGAAACAATGCTTTCGTTGTGAATGTCTTACCTGTTCCTGCTCCGCCTGTAAGAAACAAGTGCACATGAGTGTCCATGTTCAAGCATTTTTTTAAGAGAAATGTCCTTTTTTTTTTTTTTTACAAGAACGGGTATGGATTTATATTAGAGTTTGGCCAAAATGCCTTTCACCGATTACATTAGATCGGGAATAGCCCTTAAATTTTCTTCTACTAGCTGATCATAGGCCTCAAAATTCGGGGATCCATAGCTTTTGCTCGAGACTATCGAGTCTATCTCCGTTATTTTCCCTATCTTAAATAGGCATACAAACTGGTTCAATAAAATGCAGAAAAACATAGCAAAGTTATGGTATGGAGTCCCACTCCTCACTCCCTTCTGTCAAGAGGAAGCCCGCGGGAAGTGGAGCTGCCCTGTTGGCTTCCAAATCAGCCTCCTTATTATTTTCCCTCAGAACATGAAGAAAGGAAGCGGTTCAGAGAGATTTCACCAGAATTTTGATTCTTGAAATCACTCTTGCCAATCTGATATCTGCTGGAAAGGAATCCTCCACTAAGACTTTGATGATGGACTGAGAGTCTCCAATGATACTGACATCTGAAATACCATTAGCCTTTACTTGCTTGAGACCTTGCAGAAGTGCCAAGGCCTCAGCTTGCATGCTAGTGGACTGCCCTAATCCCCAAGCGAACTTTGACACAGTTAAGCCCTCTTTATTTTTTATAATTCCTCCTGCCCCAGCCAATCCGGGATTGCCTTTCGCTGCCCCATCGAAAA